>BQNB010018424.1:2709-68317 GCA_026074375.1 Tanacetum coccineum | reverse complement strand
CCACTAGATTAGGATAATGAATTTGGGTTTTCCGATGGATGGTTACATCAACGCGACACGTTGATAAAGATTTAGATTTCGAGTTGTAAGAGTTTGGTGGTTGGTTAAATAAATTAAACCGAAAGGTAAAAGCAAAGTATGTAATATATTCCGTATATATTACATATGAAAGACAAGAAAAATATATAATACGTGGTGGATATTATACATTAAAATGACTATGTGAATAAAAGAAGTCGAAGAATAAGTTAAAGTATGTAATATATATACCTAATATATATCACATATGAAAAAAATATGACAAGTATATAATGTGCGGCGTATATTTTATATAAGAAAAGTATTATATAAGCGACGTGAGAAAAATAATTAAAACAACATACGACATGTGTTCGGAAATTACCAAATAAATTAATAAAGAGTTATTGCATAAAAGTAAACACACGTTTTAAAGTTATAAATTAAGTAAACGATGTTTTTAAAGTTTCTACAAAAATTATAGTTTAACTTTTAGTAGGGATTTATAAAATAATATTTTATAAATTAGTATTTCGTTTCCTTTTTAGCTAAAAAGGTTGTCTCATTTGTAAAAGTGTAGTTTTCGTTTGTTGTCGAGTTATTGTATAATTACAAATTAAAAATCTTAAGACCGTATAACTTCGTCCTTTTATCGGGTTTCGAAAATAATAGAATTTTAGTGAAAATTACTAAGTATAGAAATTTATAGAAATTTCGGCATGACCTATTTGTTTATACGACCTTTCCTATTTTTATAAAATTCAATACATGTTGCAAATACACACGTGTTTCCATATATATCTAAACGGGACTAGATAGATAATAAAAATAAGCAAAGCCAAACACACCCTATGTATTGTAAAACGCAGAACCAGACACACCCGAAAGGTGTTAAAACGACTGATGACATCAAATAACGTCTATTTTATAACATCATTTATCCCATGTATTTAACCCATTTTGTATAATTATTGCAAAGAATTGTTACTTAATCGATTATATTTGAGAATTGCAGTAATTATTAAGTACTTGGTGAATATTAGCAAAAGGCGTGCATTCTGGAGCTTAAACGAAGATATTTTGAAGATTAATAATTCTGACAACCAATACGTTGTATTCGTCAAGGAAGATACAGCGTATCAGTGCCTACACTCACCAAAGAACACAAAGGAAACAAAATACGTTGTATCCAGAGAAGACCAATACGCCGTATTCAAGATTGTGAATATTCTGAAAGATATCAAGTGTGGTCCCTACTCAAAGAAACTCCAATACACCGTATCCAAACCCTTGGATACGCCGTATCGAACCGACTACCAGACAATATAAATAGAAAACTCTAAAACGAGTTTTAAGTGTGCAGAATAATTTTCTCGATACCTAAACTACAAAAGTTGATTTTTAGAGGAGAAAAGAGCAGAAGAGGTCTTGTAACGCATTCCAATCCATAGAAGACAACATGTAAATTCTTATACTTTTGTAATTGTTTAGTTTTTGGTATCATTCGTGAACTCGGTTAGTTTACCTTGGCTAAAACAATTACTCTTGTATTAGCCGTTATTATGAAGATCTGAATATTTGGTTTTGTTTATATCTCGATTGCTTAATTTATCATTGAATTCTTGTTTACGTTTATCAATATACTTGTTTACGTACTTTTGTATGCGACCTATCATTCAACTGGATCTAGTTATACGGACCAAGTAATCTAGACGCCGGGATAGCTCTCCATATAGTAATTTATACATCTAGAATCATATGATCACAAGTATTGTCCTTCTAAAATCGTGCTAAGGATACGCTTCTGGCCTAACTAGTTAACAAAAATTTCCTTTGGTTTATTGAACATGTTGACTAGTAGGTGAATCTAGATAATTCAACAAATAATGTTCTGATTCCATTGGATTGTTGAACAAGTGGACTACTAGTGTATAAATTACCATTAAGCAGTAAGTGGGTAAATTCTAAGAATGATATGCCTCTTCGAGATAAGTAATTATTACATTGAATAAACAAACCAACTTCTAATCGGATAAATGATGGCTAATACAATTTTCTATCATAAAGCTCGACCGCTCTTTTATCTTCTGTTAATTTGCTTGCGTGGGTTAAAGTGTCTTGAATTGATTGTAGTAAGTAATCATTGCACTGAATAAACAAACCAACTTCTAATCGGATTAATGATGGCTAATACAGTTTTCTATCATAAGGCTTGACTGCTCTTTTATCTTCTATTAATTTTCTTGCGTGGGTTAAAGTGTCTTGAATTGATTGTAGTCACCAAACAAACCCGTGCCAATCTCTCAGGCTGAAAACCCTCCTTTTACCTGTTATAATTAGGATTAAAACTAACATAGGATTAGGCATATGGTTTAATTAGATTTGAATTAACTTAGAATTAGTATAACCAATAATTAAATAAATTGAGAAATTTACCTCGCTGAAGTGTTTGACACCCTACTTACCATGAATCTATTACTGACCAGGTACACTACCCGTTAAAGTGTTGTTTTTTGTTAAGTCAGAAAAATATAAATTTAAAAATTGAACTATCATAAATAAACACCACACAACGACACATCAAGTTTTTAGCGCCGCTTCTGGAGAGTGAAAATTAATCTTGATTTTAATTTTATGTTTTGGTTTTTTAGATTAGATCTAACCCTTAGGAGTAGTATAAATTAGATTAGTGTATATTCTTGTATATTCTGTGTATTTTGTATACGTAATATATTATAAACACGTATATCAATTATGCATGTATATAGCCTAACCGACTAATGCAACAATTTGTATATGAATACCCCGTAAAAACCCTTTTGTATGTATGCAATGTTTGAAAATGGTTATAGTCCAGCAAAACCATTTTGACCTGGTTCTCTATAACCTTGGCTCTTGATACCAATCTGTAACACCCCCAAAATGGGTCGCAGCGGAATAAGGATCCGGGGCGTGTTACTTCAAGATCAACAGCACAAGATATATATAAGAACGACACAAAAGTCGTTTAAATTGATACATTGGATTTAAATAAAAGACATATTACAAAAGCTTATAGCTTTACTTGTTCTTTGTTTAATATATACAAAAGATAACATAGATCCAAAACATGATGCACATAAATCATTTAAAAGTGACCTAATCCAAAACATAAGTCCAATGCATCATTGGCACTCGTGCCTATTGCCTCCTGAAACATTGCTTAAAACGTCAACAAAATATGTTTGGTGAATTCATAGGTTTAGTATTTAAATTAAGTAGCGACCGCTAGACTTTCCCGTTATGTTACATCATATGCCAACAATTCACAAAACCAGATTATGTTGCATAAGTCATGACACTCGAAGCTCAACCTTATATTTGCTATTTTTAGCAGTTATTTTGCCCGTCAAGATGTTGTAACCCGCAACATTCTATGTCCGACATGGTCAACGTTCGTTCCCGGTGATAGCTAATCACCCAACGGGAGGTTAATCCCATATGATCTAATTTAACATTCGCGATCAATAATGCAATTAACAACTTACATCTATTATGCAATTGACAGTTCATGTTAATGGGCTCAGGAGGGTTATTCGACTACTTAGGCCAAACAATATCAATATATTTAAAACACTTGGCAGTCCAAATTTATAAAACAAAGCATGTTCTCACCCCAAATAATAGTAAATCAGTAAAACTATAAAAAGTGGGGCTATGAACTCACCTTGAGTACAGATAGTCCAAATAATCACAGATAAAACGTCACGCAAAACGTTTAGATGCAACCTAATGTAAAGTAAGTGTTATAAAGTACTGAGTTACTTTAATTAATTAACATCTGAAATATAATCTATATAGTTGTTTACATCGTATATCGTTCGGGCTATCATAATTAAGAGGTCATGTAGTGAACGTATGAGGAGCTAGGACACTTTAAAGCGTAAATCAAGCCAACTCGTCGATACGCCATCCGAAGAGGCCTCATTATGAAACTCCCTAGTAATATAGTACTTTGATAACCACATATAATTCTATATAGCTCAATCACCATCTAAATGTTTGAGTGAAAACATATTTATAATTGTAAAACATTTATAAATATCTGAATAATGTAATTATAGTTATTCCTGGTAGGGTATTAGTTACTCCTAGTAGATTATAGTTATTACTACTGGTAGTAGATAGTTTCTTCATGGTAGTAGTTATTACTACTGGTAAGTAATATTAGTTTTCTCCTAGTAGTGTTATTATACTGGTAGTATATTAGTTTATTTTTCTAAGTCGGACTAGCCCCGACTATAATGACCCACTAAATCCATTTTCATGACTCAGGGTTCTAAAGAGAATTTTAGCGATACGATATTTTGAACAACTTTTCCAGTTCTGGTCTCCAAGACGCCGAAATCTCGACCGTATATGGGCGAAAAAGCACGCGTTATCAAGTTTTGATGCAGTGTATTAATTACCAAAAAGCCAGATTTTTTGCCCCGCCTTACGACCGTTATCACTCGATTTTAGCTTAAGAACTCGACGGGAAGTAACTAGATCTCCTTTACGAAAAACGACTTTCATGTTTCAGGCTCCGATGCGAACGGACTCGAAAGTGCGCCTAATACATCTTTAAAATTTTGACAGAAACCACTAAATTAACAAATGCTGGATTTTTATACCTCGAATATATACCTTGTTTTCGCTCTAACTTTTTCGTTATAAATCGGTTTGACAAGTTTCTTATCATTTTGGAATCGTCATGAGGCGTATTATTTTTATATGAGGTCAAACCCACTGTATGAAATCGGAGCCTAAACAGTCCTTGTATTATCCTAATGTATTCATTTATAAAAAGCTTGTTTCATTAACTTTATAAACCCTAATTTATACTTAATTATTGTTCTATACTATATACCATATGTTAACATACTTTTACATTCATTTTTCCATGATATATATACCATATGACATAAGAAAAAAAAAGTGTATCAATTCATAAACATAAGTGATAACTCATTTTACATATTAAAAAGTCCTAAGTGGTGATTTAGCCATATTTAACATATTACACATAAAATAATGATAATAAAGTATAAAGGAATTAGGAAGACCTTAAGGATGATGTATGAGATGAGGAATGAATGCTAAACCCGTGTTTAGACTCAAAGCCAAAAGCTTACAAGCTTATAAAAACCCAAGATTAGGTTTGATACCCTAATCTTCCCTTTTTCTTCCTTATCTTGTAAATGATGAACCATGTTGCACATAACACCTTAGTATGCCTTAGGATTGATGTGTAAAGGGTTGTATGGATTGTATAAAAGTTTTGTATGATTTGCTTAGGGTGGCTTATTTGGCCGTGGGTTTAGAAGAGAAAGAGAGAAAGAGTATGAAATTTTCTTAAGCAAAAGAGTAATGATTAGTTCCACTTATGCATGATGTATTATAGGAGAGAAAAAATAGATATTATACTTGCAAGTTTGACTAGAAAAATCAAAGGAGGGGGGGGGGGTGAGGTGTGCCGTGGGTTTTAGGGGACAAGAAAGGAGGGAACAAAGGACTTTAAAGCTTATGTTTAATGGTTCCTTTAAGTAGGAATCATCCCATGATTTCAAGGGATGATGTTCCTAGATTATTTCTTTTATTTTTTTTATATAATTATGTATTTACTTGTATAATTATAAAAGAAAATGTGTAAGTAAACTTTTGTATAAAATGTAAAGTGTAGTTTTTATTTGAAAGGGTATACTTGTAATGTCTTAGTATTTTGTAAAGTATTTGTTATCTTGTATAAACATATGAGACGTGTATAAATATATACATATGCATAAAGTTTTTTAACTTTGATCATTAGTATATAATGTAGTTATTTGTTGAAGCGTACGTAAAATTTTTTTAGGGTTCGGGAAACCTAATTGCATTTATCGCGAAACGTGAACACTTTCGAGTATTCGATAAAGTAACTTGTGAAACGTTAATGATATTCTCAAAATAAATTGATTAACCTTGTTTGACGTAACAATAAAGTTGCTTAATGCCGTTTACGTTAACTGTATTTTTCGTTACTTTTTTTTTTTTTACTGCGATTTTACTTAACGTATTTCATCTAAAAACAAACGCGTTTAAAACATACTAAAAATAAATAAGTGACTTTATTAACGTCGTACATTGTCCTAAAACACGAGGTGTTATAGTCTCCCCCGGTTAGCTGAGCCTTGTCCTCAAGGCTTAAGACGCAACACTTGACGAAACGGCCAGGTCTTTTGTGAACAGATGTTGGGTTTTCTTCGAATTGCATTCTTTTCGCGTTCCCATGTAAATTCTGGACCTCTCTTGGAGTTCCATCGAGCCTTGACTAACGGGATACGGCTTCGCTTCAACCGTTTAACTTCACGATCTGTGATCTCTATAGCTTCCTCGAAAAACTGAAGCTTGTCATCAAAATGAAGTCCGTCCAAAGGAACGGTTAAGGGTTCGTGGCATGACATCTTCTTATAAGTTGGACACGTGAATTGTTGATTATGAACTCTGCCTCAGCTCCTAAGGAAGATCGAGCTTGTATGCACATCTCCAACCCATTTTTATACTTGAAGGTACAACCAAACCTAGGATTTAATTTCCCCCGATTTGCCAAATCGTTTAAACCCTTTTCCAAGGCGAAAACACTTCCTTGAGCATCACTTTATCTCCAACCTCAAACTCCATCGCTTACGCTTCAAATCAGAGTAGCTCTTTTGCCTATCAGGCGGCTTGCATCCTTTGCTTAACTTGAATTATTTTCTCAGTCGTCTCTTGTACTATCTCTGGACCCGGTGAGGTTGAACTTCATCCAACCTCAGCCCAACAAACTAGGCGGAATGACATTTTCTACGTAAAGTGCCTCAAGGGTGCAGCCTTAATACTAGCTTGATAACTGTTTATTGTATGAAAACTCGTTACCTACCTGCATATGTTTCTAACCCAAACCATTCCAAAGTCGATCACACAAGCTCTAAGCATATCTTCGAGAGTTTGAATGGTTCTCTCGCTTTGTCCGTCAGTTTGCGGATGATATGTCGTACTCATATCTAAACTTGTACCCAAAGCTTTCTGAAGTGACCTCCAGAAATTTGATGCGAACCTAGGGTCACGATCACAAATAATCGAGACCGGTATTCCATGCCTTGTTACTACTTCCTTTAGGTACATTCTCGCTAGTTTCTCCAGAGGGTCAGTTTCTTTCATGGGTATAAAGATCGCGGACTTTGTAAGACGGTCAAGTTACCCAAATGGGTGTCAAACCCATTGCTCGTATGACTTAGGAAGCTTTGTGACAAAATCCATCGTGATATTGTCCCACTTCCATTGAGGTATCTCGGGTTGTACCAACAAACCCGATTGTCTCTGATGTTCAGCCTTGACCTTAGCACAGGTCAAGCACTTGCTAACATAGGTGGCGATGTCAGCTTTCATATTGGGCCACCAATATAGCTTCTTTACATCTTGATACATTTTCTCAGAACCTGGATGGATAGAATACTTCGATTTGTGGGACTCGTGCATGATCACAGTCCGCAAATCGCCATAACAAGAGTAACCAACTCTGCACCATTGAGGCATACGGGTTCCATAAGTACGAGGTTCCAAACTTTTCCGTTCTAATTGCCTCTGGATATTTAGCATTTTCAATTAGCATACCTCAACATCTCTCATTCTGATGTTTATATGGTTTCTCTGGTTTCTGTGCTTAGTACTGAGATTTCAAGATTGCTTAGGAAGATCCAAGCTAATAGTTCATGACTAAAGCTCGAACTCTTAACGGTGGTTCCCGTTCTTTCCTGCTCAAAGCATCAGCAACGACATTTGCCTTCCCTGGGTGATAACGATATCGCCAATCGTAATCACTCTAAGCAACTCCTAACATCCGGCATTGTCTATGTTCAATTTCTCTTCTGATTAAGATATGCTGTAAACTCTTTATCATGATCAGTGAACATGCGTACACTTTGGTACCCTACTAGATAGTGCTCCAATCTTCAGAGCGAAACAATACTGCTCTAAGTTCCAGATCATGAGTAGTTAGTTTTCTCATGGTTAGCTGATCTTTTAACTGGCGTGACTTCTGTGATGCATAAGAAATAACCTTTTCCCTTTGCATCAACACAGTGCCCAAACCCTTGATCGAAGCATCGCAGTATACGATAAAATCTTCACTTCCTTCGGGTAAAGCCAGAATCGGTGCACTACACAACTTCTGCTTCAATAACTGGAACGCTGCTTCTTGTTTGTCCACCCCACCAAACTTGACCTTCTTTTGTGTGAGCTTGGTCATTGGTTTGGCGATTTTTGAAAACCCTTCAATGAATCGTCGATAATACCCAGCAAGACCTAAAAACTGACGAATCTCCGTTGGTGTCTTTAGGAGAATCATGCTCCAATCTTTTATACGGATATTCGATCTTGGCTGGATCCTCTATTGAATGCCTTTTATTTATCAATCTCGCTGGTGACCGAGGAACTGTACTTTAGGAATCCAAAATTCACACTTGGAAAATTTTGCATACAACTCCTCTTTCTTCAACAACTCCAATATTATCTTCAGATGCTCTTCGTGCTCTTGCTTGTTCTTGGAATAGATCAAAATATCGTCAATAAAGACAATTACGAATTTGTCCAGATAAGGTTTGCACACTCGGTTCATGAGGTCCATAAACAACAGCAGGTGCGTTGGTTAACCAACGGCATAACTTGGAACTTCTAATTCCATTGAGTTCTCGAGGCAGTCTTCGAGATGTCTTTTCTGAACCCTCATTTGGTGAAAATAACCTTAGGTCGACTCTTCGAGTTAGACAATTCGACCTCCCCACCACTTGAAGTTGGTCAAATAAGTCATCAATTCTTGGTAGCGGATAACGGTTCTTCACCGTAGTTTGTTTAGTTCCCGGTTAATATAATTGCACATCCGTAACGATCCATCTTTCTTCTTAACGAATGGAACTGGAGTCTCCCATGGTGTTACGAACTAGGTCTTATAAAAGCCTTTTGTCGTTTTTAGCGAAGATCTTGTAGTTGATCGCCAATTCTTTCATTACAGATAGGGGCCAATCTGCATATGGTATTGCCTCGTGCTCAGGTGTAGCACCACGGCAGGTACTAGATCGACTGTGAAATCTTCCACTTGGTGGTAGGTGGAAGCTGGCAAGTCCTCGGGAAATAAAATTCGGGAAAATTTTTGACGATCTTGGTACATCTTGCAGTTGCTTCTTCTTTGATTGTGTCTGCAGTTCCTTGATGGTATATGTGCAACAGACATGACATCCTTGTAGTAGTACTTCTGGGTTTGGTGCACGAGGATGATGTTTAATCGATGCTTTTTAGTCCCTTGCGTTTATTTCTCCTTCCGTCTCCATGAAAAAGTAAGATTTCGCTTCCAAAGGGAATATACGAACGATCTTGTTAGCACAGTCAATATCAGGCTTAGGATTTCGTCACCAGTCAGCCAATTTGAAGTCCATAAGTACCATTTTTACGGCATTAGGTCGACGTGAGACGGAATGGTTTCAGAAAGTTTAACTGTTGCCCCAACCCTGTAGTGAATACCGTATTTGTACCAATTTATTTTACCATCAGCTAAATTCAACTTATAACCATGATCTAATGTAGTGGGGGTTATATTAATCAAGGTACTAAATTGAGTAGACACGAAACTTCTATCTGCACCAGTATCAAATAAAATGGAAGCACAACGGTTGTTTAGGAGAAACGTACCCGTCACAACGTTGTTGTCTGGGTTTTGCCCTGCAACTCCCACTGCATAAGCCCTGGCTACACCGTTACCATTTCCCTGATTCTTGTTCTTCCACTGGGGGCAGTCCTTCCTGAAGTGGCCTGGAGCCCCACACTCAAAGCAAACGATGGCATTGGTATTTGCCCCTTGGGCTCTTGGGTTGTTGTTGTTACGGTTGTTGTTGTTATTGTTGTTGCGGTTGTTGTTGTTATTGTTATTGCGGTTGTTGTTGTTGTTATTTGCAGTTGCAGGCCGGCTCCTATAGTCCTTGGCCAGGTGGCCAAGCTTCTTGCAGTTAGTGCATTTTGGTATACAAGGACCGTAATGGTTGAAGTTACACTTGGGACATAGAGGTTTAGTCCCTTCATACGATTTCTTGTCACCGTTCCCGGCAGCATAAGCCCTGCCTGTGTTCTGCCTTTTGTTTGGTTGTTGGTTTTGGTTATATCGAGGAGTGTCTTCAAACTTCCTCTTGTTTTCTGCCTGTCTCTCAGCAAGAGTGTTATTTCTCCTATCTATCAATTCAGTCGCCATCTCAATAGCCTCCTGCATGGTTTTTGGCTTCGATGCCACAACACTTGAGTAAATCAGGTCGGGCATCCCACCGACATATCTTTCAATTTTGTCAGTCTCTTCAGGGAACATCCTGTCACACAGCAATGCCAGTTCCTGGAAACGTTGGTTGTAGGCTACCACATCGGTGCCTTTTACTTTTAGGTTCCACAATTCTGCCTCAATCTTCTTGATTTCATTCCTCGGACAATATTTAGTTGTCATCTTCTTCTTCAAGTCAGTCCACGTCATTGCATATGCAACATCATTAGTCACTGTCCTAACATGTGAGTTCCACCATGTTAGAGCAATTCCCATAAGAGTACAAGTGGCAAACTTCACTTGATTCTCCACGGTGCAGTTACTTATGCGAAACACGGTTTCCATCCTCTCAAACCATTGGGTCAAGTCGACCACTCCTTCTGTGCCCCTGAAGAATAAGGGTTGACATTTCATGAAGTCTTGATAAGTGCACTCCCGAACAGCGCGTTCATTCCTTCTCACACCTGTTCCCGAGGTATGGCTATCATCGCCATTTCGGGTCGTATCACGTGCTGCCAATACAGCAGTGACACCCTGGTCGATCATGGCCTGAAGTTGGGCACTGGTGACCGAAGTGGTGGTAGTAGGGTCTGCGACTGGTGGGGGAGTTGTGGTGACTGGCGTTGACCTCGTGGTTCTCCTTATTGGTGCCATTTTCTAATCACAAGGAAACATAATACCCGTTAGATTTCAAAAATCTTAACCATAACCCGATGTATACATAATAAATAAAACGAGATCACATCACATGGTGAAATACACAACAGTATTGAAATTAACAAATCGACATTCATTCACAATAAATTCGATTTCATATAAAACATAATCCATCCTTTCCATATATAACTTGGGAAAATAATACATGATTGGTTTAAATACAAACGATCACAACACTTAGGTTACAAGACAAAATAACCTAAAGCCATACTAGCCGAGATATACTCATAATACTTAGTAGGCTGTACAAAGTAGCCGATACATGAACAAAAAGATCTAAACAGAGTAGCTAGACAAAACAAAAGATCTATACAGTCTGCTAGCTGGGAATAACCCATAATACTTAACAGACTGTACAGTAGCTACAGTCATAACCACCCAAAGGTCTAAGAACTGAGCTACTACTGGGCCATCCTCGGTAAGCTCTGGCTCTGTAGATCCTAGGCAAGGTCCCTGCTGTCTCTGACGACTCGATCCATCAAGGTCTTGAGGCTCTTCACTATCTTTAGTGCCTCCACTAACTGTCTCTGTCTCCGAGGTCTTCTTCCCACAGCAGAATGAAATCACCGTTTAGTCCTCCTACGCTCTGACTGCAAACTCAGCGATCTCGGACCTGCTGAGCCATTGACCAGTCAATCCGAAAGTAATATCCCTCGGAAAGGTACCTGATCGCAAGCATCCATCGACTGTGCCCAAGCGGCATGAGATACTCTGGCCTCCTCCTCCATCAGAAGGGCAGTGCGTCTATGGAATGGCCTATCCCTGTACAACATGTTGACTCGGGCTCTAAGTAGAGCTCGGTCATGTCGTGCATCATCCAGCTAAGAATATATGATATCATCCTCTTGGTCAATAGTAGTAGCCAACTCAGTAACTCTCTGATTGACCCCCTCTAGGGTGGTCGGTGCAATCTCCTGGATGGCTCCTACAGAGTCTCCCCATGTATTCAAACCATAGCCAACTCTCTAGACTCTTGGGCTTCTTGGAGCGGCATCTAACAATATTAGCAAATCCCTAAAGTCTGCCCCTAAGCTGTGGTAGGTCCAACCTGCCTGCAGCAACCAGCTGCCGGAGACTCTCCCCGACCCACGTATCCAGGACCAAGAGTAGTACGACCAACGGCCTCTTACGAAGCAGTAAACAACTCACGAGGTATCCCCCCTCAGTCTCATGAACAGGAGATGGTAAGTACATCTCTCTGTCTAATCCCAGCAGCTCGGGATCCCAGAAGACCCTCAACATTGGTAGGCTTATATTGGGTGGTGGTGATGTGTATAGGTAAATGGCGGAGAGGGTATCCAGAGGAAGTGGTGATGAGTAAGGAAAGAGAGGTACTGGTGGTGCGTAGGTAAGGGGCTAACAAAAATTACTTCTCAGCAACTTCCTCAGAGAGGAACGGTCCGCCCTTAGGCGCTTGGGTCGGATGGACATCCATAGCTAGCTTGTACGTGATAAGCAAGGTATGGGTATGGTCACTGAATAAGCACCAGCTGCAGGGTCGCAGGGACTTAATACTCCAACCTCCTCCTTTGCAAATCAACATCATCATCGTCATCACGTCAGATGGCTCCTCATCATCCCTGTCGTCTCCTCTGTCAGCAGGATAGTCGGCTGGATCCTCCTCAGGATCCTCCCGTCATCCTCCTCCGGATCCTCCTCGAGGATCGGACTTAAGGAATGTAAACCTGTGACTCCTTAGTAGGTGAGGCAAGCAACAGGCAAAGGCTTCTCCTCACCGGTAGGGACATCGTCCTCGTGGTAAGAACTCCGGAAAACAAGCTCCGGAACAAAAGGGTACATAGATAGTGAAGGTGGTGTGCCTGCTCTGGCTCCTCAAGGCCAGGCACGTAATTTGGAGACGATGGATCCTGAAAAAAGTCCTATCGGCTCCTGGTGATCCTTATGCAGATCGGTCCTCATAGGGGCTGGTATATTCTCCATATACTAACTGTAGATTCTTCCGAAATCCGACATGCTAGAAACTGAAAAATCAAAAGTAACTTATATATTAATATAAGACTATTATCCTTATATACGTAATATATTATAAACACGTATATCAATTATGCATGTATATAGCCTAACCGACTAAATGCAAACAATTGTATATGAAATAACGCCATAAAAACCCTTTTGTATGTATGCAATGTTTGAAAACGGTTATAGTCCAACAAAAACATTTTGACCTGGTTCTCTATAACCTTGGCTCTTGATACCAATCTGTAACACCCCCAAAATGGGTCGCAGCGGAATAAGGATCCGGGGCGTGTTACTTCAAGATCAACAGCACAAGATATATATAAGAACGACACAAAAGT
Source organism: Tanacetum coccineum (assembly GCA_026074375.1). NCBI lineage: Eukaryota > Viridiplantae > Streptophyta > Magnoliopsida > Asterales > Asteraceae > Tanacetum > Tanacetum coccineum. The sequence continues at coordinate 54,931 of BQNB010018424.1, read as the reverse complement.
CGTTTAAATTGATACATTGGATTTAATTATAAGACATAATACAAAAGCATAAAGCTTTACTTGTTCCTTGTTTAATATTACAAAAGACAACAATACATTTCCCAAAATATGATGCACATAAATCTTTAAGTGTGCAATCCAAAATGTAATCCAATGCATCCTTGGCACCTCGTGCCTATTGACCTCCTGAAAACATTGCTTAAAACGTCAACAAAAAAATGTTGGTGAATTCATAGGTTTATGTATTTAAATTATGCAGGACCGCAAGACTTTCCCGTGATGTTACAACATATGCCAACAATCACAAAACCAGATTACTGTTGCACTAAGCTCATGACACTTAAGCTCAACCTATATTTGCTATTTTAGTAGTTATTTTGCCCGTACAGATGTTGTAACCCGCAACATCCAAGTCCGACATGGTCAACGTTCATTCCCGGTGATAGCTAATCACCCAAACAGGGAGGTTAATCCCAATAGATCTATTTATAACATTCGCGCTCACATAATGCAATTAACAACTACATCTATGCAATTGACAGTTCATGATAATGGGCTCAGGAGGGTTATCGCTACTTAGGCAAACACATAATCAATATACTTTAAACACTTGCGTCCAATTTATAAAACAAAGCATGTTTTCACCCCAAATAATAGTAAATTAGTAAAACTGTAAAAAGTGGGGCTATGAACTCACCTTGAGTACTGATAGTCCGAAACAAATAACAACAGATACATGTCACGGCAAAACGTTTAGATGCAACCTCTTTCAAATAAAAGGACATATAAGTACTGGAGTACTTCTATTAATAACATTGAATATAATCTAGTACTTTAATTAATAACATTGAATATAATCTTATAGTTGTTACATCGTACTATCGTTCGGGCTATCATAATTAAAGAGGTCATGACATGACGTACGAGGAGTTATGATACTTTAAATCGTAAATCCAACAACTCGTCGATACGCCATTTGAAGAGGCCTCATTATGAAACTCCCTAGTATTATAGCACTTTGATAACCACTCAATATTCTATATAGCATAATCACCGACTAATCGTTTTAGTAAAATAATATTTATAAAGTGAAAACGTTTATAAATATACTTTTCGTAAAAATGACCTAATTTGGTCGTTTTAAGTCCGTTGCTCGCGTTTCTTACGTCCACGTCTTCGTAGTAAGACGAGTGATCAAAATATTACATTTTTAAGTTTTTAAAATTCTGGTGTGAATAGTAATTTTACTGTTCACAACAGCTAGTTTGTCATTTTTAGTTTTAATTAGTGTAAACTTGTAATCGTAATAACTTATTCGTTTTAATCCCGATTTTAGTGATTCTTTTGAGTATGTCTTTGTTATTAAAAGATGTATTATATTTTATAAAGTTAATCCCACTGATGAATAGTGCTTTTTACTGTTCATAGTTTATAAAATTACTTTTATAAACTTTAATTATCGTAAACGTCGTAGTTTATTCGTTATAGTTCCGTTTTTAGCGATTCTTTCGAGTACGATCTCGTAATTAAAAGTTATATCATATTTTAGATGTTTTAAAAATATTAGTTTCTGTAATGAATAGTAACTTTTATAAAAATAGTTTTATAAAAGTATTTATAGTCGTAAACTCGTAATTAACGTATCTTTTTCGTTATAAATCGGTTTTTCGAGTTTCTTATCATTTTGGAATCGTCACGAGACGTATTATTATTATATTATGTCAAACCCACTGTATGAATTTCGGATTCAAAACAGCCCCTAAGTATTCATGTGTATATCTTTATAAAAACCTTGTTTTATGTAAAAACCCAAATAGCAATTTTTTTAACAAGATGTTATACTTAAAATAATGTTCCAAAGTTCATCAAGTCTCCTTATAAAGTCATTGTAACAAGTTTAACAATTTAGTTTCATTACTTTCACATGTGAATAATTAAGTAACCTTATAAAACCCTAATTATTACCTAAACATGTTTATACTTAAACCATATGTTAACATACTCTTACATCCATTTTTCCATGATATATATGACAATATGTACCAAGAAAAAAGAAATACATTCATAAACATAAGTGATAACCATTTTACAAATTAAAAAGTACCTAAGTGGTGATTTTAGCCCCAATATTAAATTTAACATATAACACATAAAATCATAATAAATAAAAGTATGAAGGAATTAGGAAGACCTTAGGGATGATGTATGAGATGAGAAATAAGTGCTAAACCCGTGTTTAGACTCAAAACCAAAGCTTACAAGCTTATAAACCCTAGATTAGGTTTGAAACCCTAATCTTCCCTTTTCTTCTTAAATCCTTGCAAATGATTATCCAAGGCTTGCAAACACTTTAGTGTGCCTTAGGATTGATGTGTAAAGGGTTGTATGGATTGTATAAAAATTTTGTATGGATTGCTTATGGTTGTTAATTGAGCCGTGGGTTTTGGGCTTAAAAGGGAGAAAAAGAAAGAAATTTTGCTAAGTAAAAGAGTAAGTAAGTTTTACATATGAAGTGCATGTATTTATAGGAAGAGGAAACTAGATATTTTAGCCAAGTTTGACCAAGAATTCAAAAGGGGGGGGGGGTTGTGTTGGGACGTGGGTTCAAGGGGACAAGGGGAGGGTTTTAAGGGTTTAATGGTTTATGTTTATGTGTCCCCTTAAGTAGGAATCATCCCATGGAAACAAGGATGGTGTTTCTCTAGTTTATTTTATATACTTTGTATGTTTACTTGCACATTTATAAAAGAAAAGTGTAAGTAAACTTTTGTATAAAAAAATAAAGTGTAGTTTTTATATAAAAGTATACTTGTAATGTCTTGGTTATTTTGTAAAGTATTTGTTATCTTGTGAATACTTATGAGACGTGTATATATATATACATATGCATAAAGTTTTATAAACTTCGATCATTGTATATAAACGTAGGTATTTGTTGAAGCGTACGTAAATTTTAAGGGTTCCAAGAAAACCTAATTGTCATTTATCGCGAAACGTAAATGCTTTCACGTATCCGATAAAATAACTTGTGAAACATTAGTAATTATTCTTTAAATAATTGCTTAACCCTTGTTTGATGTAAACAATAAATTGCTTGATGCCCGTTTACGTTAACTGATCATTTTTAGCTTACGCGATTTAACGTAACGATTTCCATTAAAAACGAACGCGTACAATACTAAAAATAAATGGTGACTTTATTAACGTCGTACATTGTCCTAAAACACGAGGTGTTATAGTCTCCCCCGGTTAGCTGAGCCTTGTCCTCAAAGCTAAGTACGCAGCACTTGACGACGGCCCGGTCTTTAAGAACAGATGTGGGTATTTCTTCCAGAATTGATCTTCGCGTTCCCATGTAAACTCTGGACCTCTCTTGGAGTTCCATCGAACTTGAATATGGGATAGCGTCTTGCTCAACCATTAACTTCACATCCTGTGATCTCTATAGGTTCCTCGACAAACTGAAGCTTGTCATCAAAATGAAGTCCGTCCAACGGAACGGCTAAGGGTTCGTCGGCATGACACTTCTTTAAGTTGGACACGTGAAATGTATTATGAACTCTGCTCAGCTCCTCAGGAAGCTCGAGCTTGTATGCAACGTCTCCAACCCTTTTTATTACCTTGAAAGGTCCAACAAACCTGGGATTTAATTTCCTCGTTTGCCAAAACGTACAAACCCATTGTCCAAGTCAAAAACGTGAGCATCACTTTATCTCCACTCAAACCTCCACCGCTTACGCATTCAAATCAGTGTAGCTCTTGGCCTATCACGAGCGGGATTGAATGATTTTTCTCAGTCGTCTCTTGTACATCTTTGGACGGTGAAGTTGAACTTCTCCAACCTCAGCCCAACAACAGGCGAAACGACATTTTCCTACCTTAAAGTGCCTCAAAGGTGCATCCTTAATCTAGCATAAACTGTTATTGCTAGAGGGGGGGGGATAAAAAAAAAAAAAAAAAAAAAAGAGGGGGGGGGGGGGGGGGTGGGGGGGTTAAAACTCGACTAAATAGGCAAATGTTTAACCCAACCAATTTCAAAGTCTCACACAAGCTCGAAGCAGATCTTTCGAGAGTTTGTATGGTGTTCTCTCCTTTTGGGTCCGTCAGTTTGCGGATGATATGCCGAACTCATATCTACACTGTGTACCCAAACTTCTAGAAGTGACTCAGAAATTTGATGCGAACCTAGGGTCACGGGTCACTAATAATTCGAGACCGGAATTCCATGCCCTTGTTACTACTTCCTTTTGATACATTTCTCGCTAGTTTTCTCCAGAGGGATTTTCTTTCATGGGTAAAAAATTGCGACTTGTAAGACGGTCCAACGATTACCCAAAAGTGTCATACCTTGTCATGACTTAGGAAGTTTTTGTGACAAAATCCATCGTGATATTGTAGGTCCACTTCCACTTGAGGAGGGTAGTCTCGTGTATGTAACCAACAAACCCGATGTCTCTGATGTTCGGGCCTTGACTAGCACCAGGTCAAGCACTTGCAAACATAGGTGCGATATCAGCTTATCATATTGGCCATCCAATAAAGCACTTTACGTCTTGATACATTTTTTCGGAACCTGGATGGATAGAATACTTCGATTGTGGGACTCGTGCATGTCACAGTTTCTCGTAAACGTCATAACAAGGTAACAACTCCGCCAATGAGGCAAGGGTTTCCATTCCAACGAGGTTTCCAACTTTCCGTTCTAATCCCTGGGAAAATTTAGCATTGTCAATCAGCATACCTCCAACACCTCATTCTTGATGTTCTCTGGTTTCCGTGCTCAGTCTGAGCATTCAAGATAAAATATGTCATGACAAAGCTCGAACTCTTAACGGTGTTCCTGTATCTTTCTTGCTCAAAGCGTCAGCAACGACATTGCCTTCCCTGGGTGATAACGCATATCGTCATCGTATCACTAAGACAACTCAACTATGTGTTGTCCTCACGTCAAATTCCTTCTGATTAAGAGAAGTCATGATGCAAAACCTCTTATGATCAGAGAACACCGTACACATGGTACCATACAATAGTGCCTCCAAATCTTCATAGCGAAGATCTTCTGCTCCAAGTTCCAGATCATGAGTATTATAGTTTCTTCTCATGGATCTTTAACTTGCGTGATGCCTAAAGAAATAACCTTATCCATGCATCAACACAGCGCCCAAGACCCTTGATCTAAGCATCGCAGTATACGAATAAAATCATTCACTTCTTCGGGAAAAGCCAGAATGGTGCACAACACAACTTCTGCGTCAATAACTAGAACGCTGTTCTTGTTTAGACTCCCCACTCAGAACTTGACCTCATTAGTAAGGCTTGGTCATTGGTTTTGCGAGTCTTTGGAAAACCTCAATGAATCTTTGATAATACCCAGCAAGACCTAAAAACTGACGAATCTCCGTTGGTGTCTTAGGAGATGCCCAATCTTTAACGGATTCAATCTTGGCTGGATCCACGTGAATGCCTTTATTATCAATCACGTGACCGAGGAACTGTACTTTGGGAATCCAAAATTCACATTTGGAAAATTTTGCATACAACTCCTCTTTCTTCAACAACTCCAGTATTATCTTCAGATGCTCTTCATGCTCTTGTTTGCTCTTGGAATAGATCAAAATATCGTCAATAAAGACAATTACGAATTTGTCCAGATAAGGTTTGCACACTCGGTTCATGAGGTCCATAAACACACAGGTGCGTTTGGTCAAACCAAACGGCATAACGTGAATTCATAATGTCCATATTCAAGTTCTGAATGCGGTGTACGAGATGATCTTCTTCTCGAACCCTCAATTGGTGATGAACCTGACCTAAGGACTATCTTGAGTAGACACTCTACCCTTTAAGTTGATCGAATAAGTCAACAATTCTTGTAGTGGATTACACGGTTCTTCACCGTTAATTGTGTTAAGTTCCAGATAATCAATGCACATCCATAACGATCCGATCTTTCTTCTTGACGACTAGAACTGAGCTCCCCATGGTGACGAACTAGGTCAGTATAAAGCCTTTGTCGAAAGATCTTGTAGTTTGATCCGCTAAAATTCTTTCATTTTCTGATAGGCTAATCGATAAGGAGAGTGCCCGTGCTACAGGTGCATGCACCGAGGATACTAGATCGATGTGAAATTCCTCTTGTCTGGTATGGGGGGGGGGGGGGGGGGGGGGGGGGGGGGGGATGTGTAAGACCTGGCAAGTCCTCGGGAAATACTTCGGGAAAATTTTTGACGACCGGTACATCTTGCAGTTGCTTCTTCTTAGACTTGTCTCCAGTCTCCTTGATGGTAATATGTTCCAAAAAGACGTACATCCATTTTAGCAGATACTTCTGTGGGTCTTGTTGACGAGAAGATGTAAATCGAGTCCTGCGTTATTTCTACTTCGACTCCAAGAAAAAATTAATATTTCGCTCCCAAAGGTAAAAGAACGATCTTCTTAGCACAGTAATACGGCTTAGGTATTTCACCAACCAGTCCATCCAAATATGACGTCAAAAGTATCCCATTTCTACAGGCATTAGGCTCGAACGTGACACGAATGTTCAATGAAAAATTTAACGTGCAACCCAGTAATACCGTATTTACCCAAATTATTCTACCATCAGCTAATTCAACGTTATAACCATGATCTAATGTAGTGGGGGTTATATTAATCAAGGTACCAAATTGAGTAGACACAAAACTTCTATCCGCACCAGTATCAAACAAAATGGAAGCACAACGGTTATTTAGGAGAAACGTACCCGTCACAACGTTGTTGTTTGGGTTTTGCCCTGCAACTCCCACTGCATAAGCCTTGGCTACAGCGTTACCATTTCCCTGGTTCTTGTTCTTCCACTGGGGGCAGTCCTTCTTGAAGTGGCCTGGAGCCCCACACTCAAAGCAAACGATGGCATTGGTATTTGCCCCTTGGGCTCTTGGGTTGAGTTATGTTGTTGCCGGTTGTTGTTTTATTGTTGTTGCGGTTGTTTGTTGTGTTATTGTTATTTGCAGATTGCAGGCCGGCTCCTACATCTCCTTGGCCAGGTGGCCAAGCTCTTGCAATTATTGCATGTTGTGTATACAAGGACGCATAATGTTGAAGTTACACTAGGGACATAGAAGGTTTATCCCTTCATACGGTTTCTTGTCATCGTTCCCTGCAGGCACAAAGCCCTGCCTGTGTTCAGCTTTTGTTCTTTTGTTGGTTTGTTAATTCGAGAGTTCTTTCAAACTTCCTCTTGTTTTCTGCCTCTTGCATGGTTTTCGGCTTCGATGCCACAACACTTGAGTAAATCAGGTCGGGCATCCCACCGACATACCTTTCAATTTTGTCAGTCTCTTCAGGAAACATCCTATCACACAGCAATGCTAGTTCCTGGAAACGTTGGTTTAAGCTACCACATCGATGCCATATTACTTTAGGTTGCACAATTCTTCCTCAATCTTCTTGATGTTCATTCCGCGGACAAAATTTAGGTTGTCAATTATCTTCTTTTCCAAGTCAGTCCCATGTTATTTGCAATGCCAACATCAATAGTCAATACTGTCCTAACATGTAATTCCACCATGTTAGAGCAATTCCCATAAGAGTACAAATTGGCAAACTTCACTTGATTCTCCCGGTAGACAGTTACTTATGCGAAACACGGTTCCATCCTCTCAAACCATTGGTCAATCTACCACTCCTTCTTGCCCTGAAGATTTAAGGGTTGAACATATCATAAGTCTTGATAATTCCTCCCGAACAGCGCGTTCAATTCCTTCTCACACCTGTAATTCCCGAGGTAATGGTCTATCATCAGCCATTTCGGGTCGTATCACGTGCTGCCAATACAGCAGTGACACCCTGGTCGATCATGGCCTGAAGTTGGGCACTGGTGACCGAAGTGGTGGTAGTAGGGTCCTGCGACTGGTAGGGGAGTTGTGGTTGACTGGCAGTTGATCCTCGGGTTTCTCCGTTATTGGTGCCATTTTCTAATCACAAGGAAACATAATACCCGTTAGATTTCAAAAATCTTAACCATAACCCGATGTATACATAATAAATAAAACGAGATCACAGCACATGGTGAAATACACAACAGTATTGAAATTAACAAATCGACATTCATTCACAATAAATTCGATTTCATATAAAACATAATCCATCCTTTCCATATATAACTTGGGAAAATAATACATGATTGGTTTAAATACAAACGATCACAACACTTAGGTTACAAGACAAAATAACCTAAAGCCATACTAGCCGAGATATACTCGTAATACTTAGTAGGCTGTACAAAGTAGCCGATACATGAACAAAAAGATCTAAACAGAGTAGCTAGACAAAACAAAAGATCTATACAGTCTGCTAGCTGGGAATAACCCATAATACTTAACAGACTGTACAGTAGCTACAGTCATAACCCAGTCTAAGAACTGCTACTGGCCTCCTCTGGTAGCTCTGGCTCTGCAGGATCCTTAGCAGGTCCCAAGTCCCTGCTGTCTCTGAAGCTCGATCATCTGAGTCTTGAGGCTCTTCACTATCTTTAGTGCCTCCACTAACTGTCTCTGTCTCCGATGGTCTGCTTTCAGCAGATCTGAAATCACCGTCTGTCTCCTACGGTCTGCTGCCTGCAACTCAGCGATCTCGGACTGCTGAGCCATGACCGTAGTCCGAAGTGATATGCCCTCGGAACGTACCTGATCGCAAGCATCCATCGACTGTGCCCAAGCGGCACGAGATACTCTGGCCTCCTCCTCCATCAGAAGGGCAGTGCGTCTATGGAATGGCCTATCCCTGTACAACATGTTGACTCAGGCTCTAAGTAGAGCTCGGTCATGTCGTGCATCATCCAGCTGAGAATATATGATATCATCCTCCTGGTCAACAGTAGTAGCCAACTCAGTAACTCTCTGATTGACCCCCTCTAGGGTGGTCGGTGCAATCTCCTGGATGGCTCCTACAAGGTCATCCCATGTATCCGTAATACCATAGCCTAACTCTCTAGCTTCTGGCTCCTGGAGCAATCATCTAACTTATCAGCAAATCCATAAAGTTCTTGCCCTAGCTGTGTAGGTCCGAACCTGCCTAGCAGTACCACTGCCGAACACTCCCCGACCTCGTAGTCCGTACCAGGGATAGTACGACACGGCCTCTATCGACAGTCGTAAAACAAATCTCAGGCATCTCAGTCTCATGAACAGGAGATGGTAGTGCATCTCTCTGTCTAATCCCAGCAGCTCAGGATCCCAGAGATCCCTCAACATATGTAGGGCTATTGGGTGGTGGTGATGGTATAGGTAATGGCGGAGAGGGTATCTGAGGAAGTGGTGATGAGTATGGAGAGAGAGGTGATGGTGGTGGAGTAGGTAAGGCTAACAATCTCTCAGCAACTTCCTCGGTACAGGAACGTGATGCCCGAGCCTGGATCAGATGTACATCCTAGCCCGGACGCGAATAAGCAAGGTATGGGTCCTGGTCAGCTGAATAAGCAACAGCTGCAGGGTCGGTAGGAGCTAAGTGCTCCTCCTCCTCTGCATCATCATCATCATCGTCAGATGGCTCCTCATCATCCCTGTCGTCTCCTCTGTCAGCAGGATAGTCGGCTGGATCCTCCTCAGGATCCTCCTCGTCATCCTCCTCCGGATCCTCCTCAGGATCGGACTCAGGAATGTATCCCGGTGACTCAAAGTAGTAGGTGAGGCAGCAACAGCAATGCTGCTCCTCAGCCGGTAGGACATCGTCCACTGGTAAGAACTCCGGGTAAACAGGCTCCGGAACAAATGGTACATAGATAGGTGAAGGTGGTGCCTGCTCTGGCTCCTCATGGCTAAGGCACGTAAATCTGGAGATGTGGATCCTGAAAAATAGGCGTCCTTCGGCTCCTGGTGATCCTATGTCAGATAGGTCCTCATATGGGCTGGATATCTCAGTATACGTAATTGTAGAATCTTCCGAATCCGACATGCTCGAAACTGAAAAATCAAAAGTGACTTATATAAGTATATTAATATAAGACTATTATCCTTATATACGTAATATATTATAAACACGTATATCAATTATGCATGTATATAGCCTAACCGACTAAAGTCAACATTTGTATATGAATACCCCGTAAAAACCCTAGTATGTATGCAATGTTGAAAATGGTTCAAGTCCCAGCAAAAACATTTTAGACCTGGTTTCTCTATAACCTTGCTCTTGATACCAATCTGTAGCCAAAACCCACACCCCAAATTTGGTCGCAGCGGAATAAGTAACTGGGGCGTGTTACTTCAGACAACAAGCAACAAGATATATATAAGAACGACACAAAAAGTCATTTAAATTGATACATTGGATTTAATTACAAGACATAATACAAAAGCATAAAGCTTTACTTGTTCCTTGTTTAATATTACAAAAATACAACCATAATACACTTTTCCCAAAATATATCACATAAATCTTTTCTTTAAGTGTGCAATCCAAAATGTAATCCAATGCATCCTTGGCACCTCGTGCCTATTGACCTCCTGAAAACATTGCTTAAAACGTCAACAAAAATGTTGGTGAATTCATAGGTTTATGTATTTAAATTATGCAGGACCGCAAGACTTTCCCGTGATGTTACAACATATGCCAACAATCACAAAACCAGATTACTGTTGCACTAAGCTCATGACACTGAAGCTCAACCTATATTTGCTATTTTAGCAGTTATTTTGCCCGTACAGATGTTGTAACCCGCAACATCCAAGTCCGACATGGTCAACGTTCGTTCCCGGTGATAGCTAATCACCCAAACGGGGAGGTTAATCCCAATAGATCTATTTATAACATTCGCGCTCACATAATGCAATTAACAACTACATCTATGCAATTGACAGTTCATGATAATGGGCTCAGGAGGGTTATCGCTACTTAGGCAAACACATAATCAATATACTTTAAACACTTGCGTCCAATTTATAAAACAAAGCATGTTTTCACCCCAAATAATAGTAAATCAGTAAAACTGTAAAAAGTGGGGCTATGAACTCACCTTGAGTACTGATAGTCCAAATAACACAGATAAAACGTCACGCAAAACGTTTAGATGCAACCTATTTAAATTAAGGTCGTATAAGTACCGAGTACTTTAATTAATAACATTGAATATAATCTTATAGTTGTTACATCGTACTATCGTTCGGGCTATCATAATTAAAGAGGTCATGACATGACGTACGAGGAGTTAGGACACTTTAAATCGTAAATCCAACAACTCGTCGATACGCCATCCGAAGAGGCCTCATTATGAAACTCCCTAGTATTATAGCACTTTGATAACCACTCAATATTCTATATAGCATAATCACCGACTAATCGTTTTAGTAAAATAATATTTATAAAGTGAAAACGTTTATAAATATACTTTTCGTAAAAATGACCTAATTTGGTCGTTTTAAGTCCGTTGCTCGCGTTTCTTACGTTCACGTCTTCGTAGTAAGACGAGCGATCAAAATATTACATGTTTAAGTTTTTAAGATTCTGCGATGAATAGTAAAATTACTGTTCACAACAGCTCGTTTGTCGTTTTAGGCTTTAATTAGCGTAAACTTGTAATCGTAATAACTTATTCGTTTTAATCCCGATTTTAGTGATTCCTTCGAGTACGTTCTCGTTATTAAAAGATTTATAATATTTTACAAAGTTGTCCACTGATGAATAGTGATTTTTACTGTTCATAGTTTATAAAATTTCTTTTATAAACTTTAATTACCGTAAATGCCGTAATTTACTCGTTATAGTTCCGTTCTTAACGATTCTTGCGTGTATGATCTCGTAATCAAAAGTTATATCATATTTTAGATGTTTTAAAAATAAAAGTTGCTGTAATGAATAGTAACTTTTTATAAAAATAGTTTTATAAAAGTATTTATAGTCGTAAACTTGTTTTTAACGTATCTTTTTCGTTATAGATCGGTTTTTCGAGTTTCTTATCATTATGGAATCGTCATGAGGCGTATTATTTTTATAAAATATCATTACCTACTGTCTAAGTTCGAATTTTAAACAGCCCATATGTATTTAAGTGTATAACTTTATAAAAACTTGTTTTATGTATCATTTTCTTTAGTAGTTTATTATAAAAACTCTTGTAACCATATTTTACATATGTGGTACTTATAATAATATCCAATATCATCCCTAGTCCTTGTAAATTCATTGTAACAAGTTCAACCCTTTTACTTTCATTATTTTCACATGTGAAGTTTAAGAAACATTATAAAACCCTAATTTAACCTAAACATGTTTATACTTAATCCATAGGTTAACATACTTTTATTTTTACTTTTCCATGATATATAGGACCATATGACATAAGAATAAGTGCATATAATCATAATCATAAATAATAACTCATTTTACATATTAGAAAGTCATTAGTGGTGATTATGGCTATATATAACATGTAACACATAAAATCATAAGAAATAAAAGTATAAAGGGATTAGGAAAACCTTAGTAATGATGAGTATAGATGTAAAATTGAATTCGAATCCCTTGTTTAGATTCAAAACAAAGCTTTCTAAGCTTATAACCCTAGATTAGGTTCCAAAAAACCCTAATCTTTACTATTTCCTTCTTAATATCATGCAAATTGATCCAAGGCTTGTAAACCCCTTAGAATAACCTTAAGTTGTTGTGTATAGGTTTGTATAACTTTCGGGGTGGAGACCAAACATTAACAAATGTTTATTTTCGGTCTAATCATGATATGTGTGTGGTTACTTATTTAGAACTCTGTGAATGCTCCCCCAATGTTAAAATTGCAGTCATCATGTATGCAAGTTTGGAACCAAAGCAAGGTACCCAAGTGTGGAAACCTAAACATATCAAACAATTTTGTGAAACCAAACTGGCAAAACACGTAAACAATGTTGGTTATCAATGAGACCTACAGGGAAGAACATGCTCACACCCTATAGTGATCAGTGCCCTTTATAACTAGGTTCACTAAACTACAAGAATGTCAAGCCATTGCTTCTCGCTAACAATCGAACCCAACCAACATTGGGATCCAATTTTCCAACTCTTCCATCTGCGTCTGTTTTCAAATGCAGGTCGTAACAAATTGTCCTTCTGTATTTGACTCAGGCGCTCAAACAAGAGAAGGTCTAGATCTTTGAGGATCCTTTCGCCCCGGTTGCTCTCTTGAAGCGATCAGGATATTCATGCCAATGCCGCCACGCAAAAACATGACAGTTTATCAAATGGAACGTAAAAACACTGCATTCCTAAATGAGCGCGTCAAAGAAGAAGTCTAAGTCCACCAACCGTAAGGCTTTGTTGACCCCAGACGTCCACATCAAGTCTATCGTCTTGAAAGAAAGCACTTACGTGGTTGAAACAGGCTCCTCGGGCATGTAATGAACACTTTGTCAAGGTTTCTTCTGGATCAAGATTTCTCCAAGTGTGTCGTCGATCCCGACCAAGTTCATTCGCAAACAGGCAAACCACACTCTTCATGTTCAAATAGATGTTGATGAAATCATATTTTGCCTCGACCGACCCCAAAGACTGTGACCGATTTTCTATGAAATGAGTTCTAATTTCAAATGTCGATGATGGGCATCAAATATCATTTTTCTTAGGGGATTACAAATCTCATCAAAATCCTAGAGGCATTTTCTTAAATCAAGCAAAATATGCAACTGAGATTTTTAAAGAAATTGATCTTCATAAAATGACCTGTTGACACATCCTATTGGTGGACGCGAACCAAAACTGGATGAAGGAATCCTCCCTCGACAAGGATCCCCGTTGACCAGACCAAGTATCGCAGCATGATTGGGTCCCTGGAGGTAATCTCACAGCCAAGTAGACCTGACCTTGTATTTGCTGGTTTCATGTGTGCTAGAAATCAATCTAGGCCCACAGAAAAAGCACCTTGAGGCAGTACACGGGTCTTTCGGTACCCCAAAGGATCCATCAAATATGTGGTTCTTTGGTAACCGGTAAAGACACCGCCATGGCACTAACAGCATACGAGCAGTTGCAGATCATGGCAGTTGTCAGACACTCGCAGAAGTACATCTGGCATGTGCTCCCGATTCCCTTGGTGATAAGTTAGTCAGCTGTCCTCAAGACAGACAAATAGCACGTTACGATCTCGACTTACGAGAAAGGCCGAATACATCGCGATGATCTGGTTGTCTGTGCCCATATCCTTTGGATTGGGTCATCAATTATCAGATTATGGCTTTTGTATACAATCGCATCCCTATGTACTGTGACAACAAGAGTGCCGATAGCTCTTTGCTGCAACAACGTTCAACTTTCCTCGGCGAAAAATGATATTTGACCCAACATCGACATCCGACAATCATTACATCAGAGAACAAGTGGAAAAAGATGGTTTGAGTTGTATTTCGTGAGGACAGAGTATCAACAGGCCGATATAATCACTAAGCCTGCCAAGAGAACGATTCGAATTCGATTCTCGCCAGCTTGGCAAGAAGTGTAAGAAGCCATAGACAACTCTAAACGTCTTCAGATGATCAGATTGTATAACGATGGCTTCACTGTATCCTTTGTAAATAGTACAATCAATTAGAAAATAGAAAAATTCCAAGACATGTCCCTTTTCGTTTACGATAACATTACGGTCTAAGCAATGTAGTTCAATAATACAACCGGGTTCTTTAAATCAATCTCGAACGGAAGTTTATACCTTTTCACAACATGTCTAACTGGCTTCAGTATCCAGTCTGCAACCCCGCTTTTCAAAAGAGGAAAGCTCGTACGACTAAAAAGACGGCTGTCCTAAAAAACTGGTGATTACGTATCTCACCGGGCATGGGTTACTTGATATCCATGCAACCTTGATCTAATGTACGCTTCAGTGCATTCTTTCTTGATAAAGAAGAGAAGTCTTCTTTCATCCTCATAATTTTCCGTCTATGATTCTTCAGAAAATTATTTGGATCTCACGTGGTGGTTTAAAGCGAATTTTGAAAAGTAATCGGACTTGGTTTTTCATAAATTTAACACTCAATCAACGACTACAGCTCTTTAAATAGAAAGCGGGTCATTGATTGAGGGGGAGAGTGGTTTTTCAAACTTATGACATCTTTTAGGAAATCCTTTCGTAACTAACAGGGTTATGGTTTAAGGGGGAATTAAACTAGTGATAACTCAAAAGAGGTCTACTTGTGTCAATTACATGCATGTTTAGGGTCATATGTACTACTTGCTACGTGTATCCTAGGTTCATTAAATGTGATGGTCCAGTTAGTTGATGTGTGGCTCTAAACATTAAAGAAATAAGAAAAGTGAGGGTCCATTAGTGTAACTTATCTTACATTATAAGAAATAAGAAAGAAAGGGACCATTTATGCCAAATGTGGAAAGTGGAAGTTGTTGAACAAATAGGGGTGATTGCGTTTTGGCTTGGTCAAACATCACATACTAAAGTCAAACTGTTGCGATTCTCTCTCCCAAATTCCTTTCTCGTTGCGTTTTGGTTGATCTGAGATTTCGAAAGCATCTCGTGGATTAAGTACCTCGTGTAAACACCTCACCGAATCAAGGGTAAGTGTATTCAATTACTGGGTCTTCGATCTCTTAGATGACTAGATAATTTTCCAAGGCCTAAATTGATTCCCCGCCCCGTACGATAATGCCCCTATAACATTCGAGTAGTGATTGCCATCTTAGAATAATTTGAGGCTACGATTTGTCAAAATGTTCGTGGTTGCGTTTTAGGGGTTTAATGTCGCGTTTTGAGGATATATTCATGTTGCGTTTTTTGTGTTGATGTTGTTGTTGCGTTTTAGGACTTTAAAGGCTATATTCAAGTTGCGATTGGTGGTTAGATTGCTGTTGCGTTTTTAGGATGTTAAAGGCAACATTCATGTTGCGATTTGTGGTTATATTGTTGTTGCGTTTTAGAATCTTAAAGGTTATATTCATGTTGCGTTTTGATGATATAATATTTGACTGCGTTTTGAGTATTTGATACAAAACAGGTTCAAAACGCAACTCGTTGCGTTTTGATTTGAAGAAATTTTAATGTTAAAATATGGAACCCTCTATTTCAAAATTTTCTAAAAGGGTTGCGTTTTGACGTGTTTTGAATATTATAATCATTGCGTTTTGATGGATGCGTTTTGAGTATGACTGCATTTTGACTTTGTTGCGTTTTGATTATGACTGCGAGTTGATATCCTGCGTTTTGAGTATGACTGCGTCTTGAGTATGACTGCATTTTGAATTTGTTGCGTTTTGATTATGACTGCGAGTTGATATCCTGCGTTTTGAGTATGACTGCGTCTTGAGTATGACTGCATTTTGAATTTGTTGCGTTTTGATTATGACTGCGAGTTGATATCCTGCGTTTTGAGTATGACTGCGTTTTGACTTGTTGCGTTTTGACTTATTGCGTTTTGATTCATTACTATGTTGCGTTTTAATAATGCCTGCGTTTTGATATCCTGCGTTTTGAATCTGAGCTTGTCAAAATCCTTGCGATTATTGGGGCATGAACTAGTCATAGATTGAAGTGTTTGTTAGCGTCACTCACAACTCATACCATTCATCTTGTCCTGCATTGTTGTAAACTGTCATTGATCGTGTGGTTATTTCGGTGTTCGGTTCTCTCTTTGATGATTAACTTCCGTTAACTCAGAGTTGTCCAATCTCACTGAATTAACACTATAGCAAGATACAATTGTCCATTATCATTGGATCTTGTGCATTCATGCTTAATTTCAGAGCATTGGCTCTCATCTAACAACCTTTTGTTTTTTTTATATCCTTAACTGCATGCTCGTTCTTCTATGACTATAACTTTGCAGAATCAATGGCTAATACTGAACTAACTTCCGCAATGGCAATCAACCCGTCCGTACTGACATGTACAAATCGTGCCACGCAATCGATGGAGCCCATTGGAAAAGCAACTGCCTATCTGGATGAAGAAAAAATCTCAGCGCAAGCCCAATTTCTGATTGCTTTTGGCCATTCTCAAGCAAACAAACTTCTTCAGAGCCTTTACAGCGTCATCAACAATACCTGCTATCTACATTCAACAATTCTGGGATACTATTTGCTTTGACAGGAAAGCTGGAAGTTTTAAGTGTCAACTGGACGAGCAATGGTTCAATCTCAATCAAGACACACTCAGAGATGCTCTTCAAATCACACCAGTAGACAACAACCGGGCCTTCTCTTCTCCTCCAACTCCTGATACCCTTGTGGAATTTGTCAATAAATTGGGGTATCCAAAGGAAGTCGTGCACTTGTCCACTGTCACCACTAATGACATGTTCCAACCGTGGAGGGCACTAGCAACCATCATCAATCTGTGCCTTACGGGAAAGACTTCTGGATTTGAAAGGCCGAGAGCCCCAGTGCTACAAATCCTTTGGGGTATTGTCAACCGGGCTCACATCGACTATGCTGAAAGAATGTGGGAAGAATTTACTCAATCCATCCACACCTTCACAGAAGACAAAAGGAAGTTGGCACAACATACTCTAGGGAAAAAGAAAGCAACTCTAATCCTAATCCCAAGCATCAGGTTCACAAAGTTGATCATATTTCACCTGCAACGCCTGCACAACTTCCACCCAAGACCCAACTCTCCATTACATCTGCCTACTGAGGAACCTGTACTAGGTCATCTCAAATTCAGTGCTAAGGGTAGCAAACGCGAGGTCTTTGGGATGACAATACCCAATGAACTCATCAATGATGTCATTCGAGGAGCAGTCTACTATGATGCTTACCTTGAAAAAGTTGCACAGCATCAACGGTACATTGCGGGTGAAGAACTAAGTGATCCTGAATCTCCTACATCAAAGCCAGCCAAGCTTACCAAACAAACAAAACCAAAGGCAACTGAGCAATCAACAGTCTCTAAATCTCAAGCCAAGACGTCTAAACCTGCACCGGCCAAACCTATGGAGACAAAGCGCAAGCCAGTGTCTGAAGTATCTGAGGCTCAACCACTATCCAAACGGGCGAAGGCAGGGAAAGTGACTAAAAAGAGAAATGTTAAGGGTTTGAAACAGTTGGTTGATGAATTCGTTGATGAAGGGGTTCCTAGCTCTAAACCCATCCTTGAAGACTCAGAGGATGGCAATACTCAAAAGGTTTGGGCAAGAAATTTAACAGATCATACCCAATACAAAGGGTCCTCTCCCTCCTGAGGTTTTCAGGGAAACAACACTGAGAAACTTCAACCCTCTACCAGAGGTGCCAGGAAAATGGGAAAGAGAAAGTAGGAGGAACAATGCCAGCCCAAGTTCTCCTCAATCTCCAAACTCCAAAGAAGAAGAGCTCGGCACAACAGTATATCCTTCAGAGACATACTCCCGTACCACATGAATCAGCAGACCAAGAGACTTCCTCTCTATATGCTGAACTAGGATTATCTGGCAGTGATACGGAGTCTGATGAAGAAATGCCTTCAGTGGGTAGAAGTGGTAATCAAGACGGAGGCCAGGATGAATCAGACCCTGGTACACGTGATGAAGGCCAGGCTGGACCAAACCCTGATGACACTAACATTGCTGAATCTCTACCATTACCAACTCCGAGTGTTCTCGCTGGACCAAACCTTGAACCAATCGGAGGTGAATCACGCAGGCTCCTCAGTCACCTCAACCTGAGCATTATGGAGTGATGGTTCACGGCCCTCGGCATAAACTATAACCTGATGTGGCATAAGAAATATGAAACTCACGGTTGAATGAAAAGGAGATACCAGAAGACCTTGTCGAAGCTCTACAGGACATTGTCTTTCTTTAACAACATCTCGCCAAAATTTCAGCATTGGTGATCAATTCCTTGAATGACAAACCGTCTGAGGCCGATAAAGAGAAGACAACAGCTGACACTAGGGCTGATCAATGGCATCCTGTCACTATTCGGCAATACTCACCTATCACCACTCCGCATCACTCTCCAGTGAACGAATCTCGTGTCTAGACCTCATTCACCCAAATGTTCAATGTGCCCTACCAACCACCACAATCACAACTGCAGCAACAACAACAACAACTCTTCCACTACCACCTCAACTTCAACAAAGTTCATCAGAGTCGCTTCTCATTAAGCGCATGGGTGAACTCGAGCAACACATAGCAGACAGGGTAGAAGAAAATCAAGCTCTGGAATCACGGTTAGACAAACAGGGGAGCAGGATCCGTAAGTTGGAGACCATGGATTGGTCCAACATGATCAGAAAGGAGACGTCGAAGTTTATTGAATCACATGAGATTGACCGAAAAATAAAGAACGGTTAGGATGTGGTTCGTTTATCTGTAAAACAGGCAATGGGAAGCTCCTCTTCGAGCCGATTCAATAAGGATCGCCCTCAACTGAATGAAAAGAAATTCTGCTCCAACGCATGTTGGAGGAGAATTACGACAAGGGACATGCTGAACACCGAATGGCATATGAAGCACTACAGGGCTCAATCCATCGTGATGAAGATGAGGTCTTTGATGATGATAAGGCTCAGAAGGAAACTAAGAAGAAAGGTAAGCAAGAATCTCCAAAGCCTCCCCCTGGGTCGCCTCTCACCACCACCTTCCTCCTCCACCACCGACAGCCATCAGGCGCCTTCTGGCACAACCGAGCTTACGATACGCCCAAGATCCTCCTCCACACCGGTCCAGTCTCATCCACTCGTCAGGAAGATCAGTCAACAGTCCACTGATAGCAGCCCCAAAGTTTCCTCCTCAAAGACACAGCTGCAACATCTGAAGAACTCTGCGTGGACAACAACAGACTCCCAGAAATAAGCCGTCAATCACAACACACAGATTTCCTGTCGATCTTCTATAATGGATGCGACACCACCGCTAATGTAACAAGTACTCTCTAGTCATGAAGAAGTAGGAACGTGATCATGTTCTACAGTCAACCTGAGACAAACGCTGGTGGAAACCTCTCACTGAAGACAACTAATAAGACGCGTCCACGACCAAACTGCGTGGTAACTATTCCCGATCATCTGAACTGTCCATTGCCAACACACAACTGGGCCTTGCTCTGAAGTCGACAAATCGCAGCCACAGGAGAACTCGCCTACTTTGCTCAAACCGGGGATATGGCCGACATTTATGGAATGGTTTTGTAAATCAACAGAGGAATCTCTGTATCTTACTTACTACTAACTCCCAAGACCATTAAGGCCCCGCATTCGAAATCATCAAAGTGTTTTCATCCTACGTGATTCACCCCAATTCCAAATGGAAGAATTGCCACAAACTTCTTACTGATAAGGTGGAATGATCAATCATCAGGTACAACGTCAGCAAGCCTCTTCACTAGTGAGGGTGAACCAGTGCCAGGTACCATACAACCGGAATTCTTCTTCAACAAAGACCCTGGAGTATTTACGATATGGTCGCAAAGCTGGACAAGACCACCTGTCAATCTCGAAGATGAAGCGGCATATTAACCTTGATTTGGATTGGAACGACTGTGTGCCTGATCATTCTGGAATCAGAGACTGCAAGTATGACCATTGCAGCTGATTTATGGTATCTCTCATTGGTGGGTTCAACGACAACGATTCTACATTGACCGATTTATCACTGAGAAGGAGACCGCCGTGATCAGTAAGGAATCATATGCTTATCTTAAGCGCCTGTCCAATCGAAGTCTTTTCATGTATTGTACGAACTACATGAAGAAAATATTCCTTCGTCGAGCTACCTCAAAGAATACACTATAGCCGGAAAGGACTTCAAACACAGTACCCCGAATTGATTTGAAGATCTGTACCTGTTAAATCTTCAAGGTCACTTGAACCACCTATCACCCGAAGACAAAAAGATTCTCACTACAGCTGTCAACCTATGGACCAGAAACTTGGTTATTAGACACCGTGTAGAAGACTTTCAGCTGGGAATTGAGAGTTACCAGACACAGCTAAACCCTCACCAAACATCGATGGGAAGCCACTGGCTTTGAATTCAAGCTGACAACACGCATAGATTCTCCAGGGCATTCACAAAAATTCAGAGACAGATACGGGTTTCAGATGATCATGGAGTTCAATGAAATACACAATTCATGATGGCCCCAAAACTCCCCACCCCCCCCTGCAACAGATTGACAGAAGCATTGGAGCTATAGAGTCAAGGAATCCAGATCAACAGGAAATCAGGTGATGAACACCCAAAAAAAAATTTTTTTATTTTTTTGTTGGTCAAAGAAAGATGAGGACAGGAAGCAAGGACTTCATTTTCAGCTATCCAGAACGCTAAAGACACGACGTTAATCTCTTCGAATCGGAGAGCTTTGTGGGTGGAAAGGATCCCGAGAAGGCGACTACCAGGTTGCGGAAAAGAACCGAATGATGGGTAGTCTATTTAAAATCCTTGTAGTAAAATGTACATTACTATGTAGTATCTAAAAACTGAACGTTAGCTTGTATATTAAGTAACACATCTCATCATTAATTCCCGGATTTTATAAACCCGGACACTCTTTCTCCCAAATTTTCCTTAAACTTAAATCAAATGAGACCCAAAATCACAACTATTTGAAATTTTTGCTCGGGTAGAAAAATGTGATTTCAGTATAAAATCCTGATATAAAAAATTTATCTTTGTAAACTGCAAGTGGTAAGGCTCCTCTATATGGCTAAACTTTTCGAATATCGATGCACATATTAAGGGGGAGCGAATGGTATATGATGGCGAAGAGAACAGTACCAAAAGACCGACCCCGTATTTACTTTATCGGAGTTATAAGGATGGTATGGTTAGGTACATGTTCCCATGATCCCGCCAGAGCCGGAGGGATCTACCCAGGGACAATCCACTAGTTAGTGTAGATGTCCTTAGTATGATTACAAAAGGAGTTATGTGAGAAAGAAGGGAATAGTGGCGGACTGAGATGGAGCTAGTACTGGAATAAACCCAACAAGGTTCTAGTAATGAAGTCTCGAAGCTTCAGAATATGGGTTGAAAGAATGAAAGGAAATGTTTAAAGATAATGGGTGAAAAGAAGCACCCTCCTTAAACATAGGCCAAAACCGGCCGGTCAATACATAAAGCAGGCAGTATCACAAGGTTGATTCTGACATTAAGACAATATCAGGTCCCAGTGATACTCTGCACAACCCTCGCCCTAGCTACTCAAGATCCACTCAAAGATACTTGTTCATTTCTCCACGAGATCAATACAAATTCCTAATCGTCTCACTCACTCCGAGTTAGTCGATATTGAAAAGGTGGCAGTCCGCTCCAGCCTCCGTCCACTAAAACCAAAAATGCACTATTGAGTCTAGAGCCTTGAGATCATCCAAAAGTCTCGCTAGGACACTTATCCATAATGTGCTTGTTTCTCACACATTGTGACAACTAGTAAAGATTTTAAGAGTCCTTCGCATTATCCTCGTGGTATTGCCAGAACATCCGAGTGATACAATAGTACTCACGATGAAGATGGAAATCCTTCTAGAGCCAACATCAAACAAGCTCCTGGTAGGTGACATGTGAGATCCACTATGGATTATGCGTGTGACAAATGGAAAGCAACAATGGTGCGATTCCTTGAGAATCAAACTTGTTCCAGAATGTGAATTGACGGATCGGCTTGGAAAACCTCTCGATGTGCTCAACAATTGATTTTCGAGCATATTAATTGTGTATACCTTTCAAAACAAACGGATTTATGATAAAATTTGATTTTGTGCAATAAAACGCTATTGATGTGTCACAAAAAAAATTCTTTCTCAAGTAACACGTCGATTGATTTTCAAATCAACTTTTATCTTTAATCGTAAGAGACGTAACTAACCGAATCACTCTTATCCGTGCTGGTCTGCTTTGAGACGTTTCCGATAAAGAGAACAGACAAGTATGATAATTCTGTTGGTTACACATCAAAAATGATCTGATACTTATACGGAAATCCTGTCAAGGAGTATTCGTCTTAAGATGAATCCAACCATGACACTAGACGGGTTCCTCACGATCAGGAGGTTAATCCAACCAGACTCGGCAAATGTCCGACAAAGCCGATTCCGCCCACAGCTTTATTCTAATTACGGCTTTTATTACAGGATCCAAGAAAAAACACACAGATTAGACACCTCGTTCCCAGAAGAGTCAATTCACACGCAAATGCTCACTATTAAAGCTCCCATGTAAAGACACAATGACAACTGAATGACCTACAAACTCAGCTTACCGCAACTCCGAAAGTATTTCATGATCAAGAAAAGTGTAGCATGCGGTCCGAAAGGTCACATATCACAATGAAGGCAATGCTACTAACAAAGGAGGATTAAGAAATCAAAGAATGAAAATGATCTCAAAGAAAGCTCAAAGATCACACAAGCCAGAACAAGTCACAAATCATCTACATAATGTATAAAGACCGAAAAATTGAATAATCAAACACTACGACTACAAACAGAAGGACAATGCAGTAGAATGCTAGAATTCAGAATGTATTATCGTGGTGACCTCCCTTAGGGGGAGAAGTTATGATTCTGAAAAAAGTCCTCGGTCACACCCATGTATCATTAGTATAGCATAGCTCGTAGTCCAAAAAAAAAAAAAAAAAGGGAATCATTAGTATATATCGCCCTTCCCCCACTCATGGGAAGGGGTTGTTTTTTGTTTTTTACATTTTCACTAATCCATTTTCACTTGCACTTTTCTCTCAAAAGACTTTTTCCTCTCTAAGTCAATATTAGCCAACCCATCATCCATTACTTGTGTTATGATCTCTTGTATACTATAGATTGACTTTTCGGCTTCGATTTGGCTTTGTCTTTCACAGTCTTTTCCATTCCGAGTCCGGTTTTGTCGTTTTGGCTTTGTTTTTCGTCCTTTTCTTAGTTATCCGTTCCTGCACAATACAATTAGCAAAACAAGCATATATTTGGCATTTTAAGTCCGTTTTTGGTTATTTTAGCTCGTTTTTAAAGGTAAAAGGTATGTGTAATTAAGCACATACCAGGTACTTTCGGTGAAAGATTGTTAGAATGGTCAACCATAAGCCTAATTACCCAATTTACCTTTTAACTTATTTCTCCTTAGCTCTAGTGGTGGAGATATGTATCCTTGCCAAGCATATGATATGAAACTAATCACGACCGAGCAAATGAGCGTACCAATTAAATGTTACACCCTAGATTAGTTAAGTGATCTGAGTGTTTTCATTTCCCATATTTCGTGAGGTGCTTGGTCTTGTACAAGTGATTAATACGAAAGAAATGCTTAACAGAAAAATATAGTGTTTAGTGCTTAGGCCCATGCTTAGTGTTTGAGTTAGCTTATTATAGTTAATGAGATAAATTGACCAAAAAGTTCATTAACATCTGAAACTATAATTCTTATATGAGGATATAATTTTTTTTTGCTATAGCACCCTCATGAAATTAGCCACATAATTCGATTACAAATTAGAAAACCCTAAAAATGAAGTTTCTAAACAAGTACTGCCCACCTGCTCGTACTGCAAAGTAGATGGAGGAAATTAACAACTTTCAACAAGAACCGGACGGAAGCCTTTTCCGAGCCTGAGAAAGATTTATGGAACTCTTGATTAAATGTCCCCGACATTATTTGACTGATATGCATGAAGTAATCTTGTTTTATAATGGGCTCGATGTTCCCACTAGACAGATCCTTGACTCAAAAGGTGCCATTCCTACTAAAACTACTGCTGATGCAAAAGTAGCCATCCAAGAAATGGTCGAATACTCTTAGAAATGGCACAACGGAACATCCTCAAAAACCAGAAGTACTGAAACTTCTGACGGACTAGCTGCTATTCAAGCCCAACTCAACAACCTCAGGAGTAAAATTAAGAAGGTCAACGAGAAAGTATACGCTGCTCAGGTCGGATGCGAACTATGCAAAGGACCACACTACACAAAGGATTGTCCACTCAAGGAAGAAGGGAAAACTCTTGAGGAGGCTTACTACGCACAGTTTGGAGCACCCTATCAACCTAGAAGACAGTATAGAGCAGCGAGTGTAGGATTCTACCAACGCAACAACAGAAATTCTTCATACCCTGATCGAAGACAAACTTTAGAGGAATCACTAACCAAAGTCATGGCTGAGTCAGCAAAGAGACACGAAGAGAACTCGAACATAATCAAGGAAATTCGAGCTTCTACCGATGCAGCTATAAGAAATCAAGGAGCGTCGATTAAGACCTTAGAAATTTAAATTGGTCAAATGAGCAAAGTCTTACAAGAAAGAGGAAATCAGAAGTCTCCCGTTTCAACATAACCAAACCCAAAGGCCATGTGACAACAATCTCAACTGCTAAAGTTGATTCATCTATGATACGCCGTATCGAATCAGGACCATACGCCGTATCAGACACACAGTACAGTAGCTTATCTTCTAAAACAGTTCCGTTTCCTAATCGACTGCATGGTTACCGCTGTGATGATTTGAAAGAGGCAGGTGAAGTTAAGATTTTGGAAACCTATGATCACACCTTGCTTAGAAAGAAAAAGACCCAGGAGCTTTACTCACCTTGTTTTATTTAAAATGTTTGATTTTATAAAAGCCCTTGTAGACCTAGGTAGCAAGTATTATGTTATTCCATTCATCTACCTACTCCAAACCTTGGTCTAGAGTTTAGCTCACACTAGGTTAACAATTGAACTGCTGACAAGAATAAATTAAACATCCAAGGGGTATTGCCTAAAACGTGCTAGTTAGAATTAGAAAATTTATTTTCCCCTAGGTACGTTCATTCTGGACATAACCCGAGGATAATGATGTCCTCTTGATCCTCGGACAACCGTTCTTATCTACCGCTCAATAGCGAAGATACGAATGTTTTCAAAAGAAAAGTTTACCTTATAAGGTTTGGGGAAGAGAACACTTGTTTTCAAAAGTATTAAACAACTACAATCATAATTAAGAAAGGTCCTATATTAAAAAAAGAACGGATTCTGTTTCCAAAACTGAGTTTGTAGGAGAGGCTATTAATGAATCATTCAAACCACTCTATGGTAATTATATTGAATTAAATAATTTGGATATGCCTATAGAACCTAGAATGAATCAAGATGATTTTAAGCCAAATGAGCCTACTTATAAAAGTTGTTACAAAATGAAATTTTCTTATATGATTGGTTATAGACATGTTAATGCTGATTTCATCCCTTCTTTGTCCATTAATATCATGACTAAGCGTTTTTATAATTCTATAATTAAGGACAAGGGTGATCATGAAGGGAAGAATCTAGCAGGGACTTTGATTGACATACCTATTTTTATTGGGAATTTTTCTATTATTTCAGGCTTCTTAATTACTGGCGATATGGATTTAACAAGTGGTGTTGTGCTCAGTATGCCATTTTGCAAAAAGTTTGTGTCATGCCAAAAGATTACGGAGAGATTCGCTCACGGGGACAAGTGCGAGCGAATGGATAAAGAATGAAGAAAATAAAGAAGGAAAAAAGTCTAACTTAAAGACTAGCTGAAAGAAAAGTGCTTACTGGGAGACAACGTGATTGTTTTTAATTGTTTGAAAAACTGTAATTTTAATTGTTTGATTGAGTCTGTCTTCCCAGACACTCAATACGGCTTATCGAACCCCTATGGATACGCCGTATCGAACCTGTCTGGACGTTATCAGTCTTAATTTTTGCATTTTAAGTTCTACAAAACTTTAAAACATTGTTTTAACAGATTGCAAATAAGGCGTATCCTAGGGTTTGGGATGACCGACGTATTTTATTTCCTGTACAGTGTGTATTAAATTAATTTCATGCATTGTAACCATGTATAACCGAGATAGGAATTGCAACTTTTGATCTTCTAAACTTTAATGCAGAACCCCCCCCCTACCCCCCCCCCCCCACCCCCCACCCACTCCCCACCCCCCCCCCCCCCCCCCCCCCCCCCCCCCCCCCACCCCACCCACCCCCCCCCACCCCCACCACCCCCCCCCCCCCCCCCCCCCCCCCCCCCCCCCCCCCCCCCCCCCCCCCCCCCCCCCCCCCCCCCCCCCCACCCCCACCCCCCCCCCCCCCCCCCCCCCCCCCCCCCCCCCCCCCACCCCCCCCCCCCCCACCCACCCCTCCCCCCCCCCCTCCCCCCCCCCCCCCCCCCCCACCCCCCCCCCCCTACCCCCCCACCACCCCCCCCCCCCCCCCCAACCCCCCCCCCCCCACCCCCCCCCCCCCCCCCCCCCCCCCCCCCACACCCCCCCCCCCCCCCTCCCCCACGCCCCCTCCCCCCCCCCCCCCCCCCCCCCCCCCACCCCCCCCCCCCCCCCCACCCTCCCCCCCCCCCCCCCCCCCCCCCCCTGTGCTGTAAGAAAATCGATGGATATGGTATACTGAAAAAGAAGTGTGTGAACTCGGAACGATCATATCTGACGCCTCGTCAACACCCTTTTGCTCAAGAACTCAAATTGGAGAATCATCTCGAGCAACATATCAGGGGAGTTCCTCGTTCTAATTCTATTTCCCATTTTCTTTAATTTTTTTAACTATACAATAAGGACGTTGCATAAATTAAGTGGGGATGAGATTTAGAAACGCCTAATTGTCCTTATCTTTTACAAATATTATGCTATATTCTTAAATTATGCCAAAATTTTAAAAAAATTACCATAACTTTTGTAAAAATTACTAGTCACATGAACTCGCGAACTATAACCCTTAATACCAAATTGTGAGAATTAAGTATATTTCATTTCCAAACGTTAACTAAAAATTCCACAAAAATTATGAGTGTGTCGATGATGTAGTGAACTTTAGAACTTGGCCTGGTATATCACTCAAGACCACAACGATAAGTACTATGGACTTAGATGGAGTAACATGTTTGACTGGTAAATTTCTAGGAATACACCAAAAAACCTAAATGCTGTAAAATTAACTAACTACACTGGTTAGTTAAACCCCATATAACCCTTTGCTTACTCTCACTATAAGAGTAAGATCTCCTAGAAAAACCTGTTGAGCCATTCCTGTCTTTTTCACACCAAATGTCTATTTCGTTACACCTTTACACCTTAGCCTACCATGTAAATTAAGCCTATTTAATCAAAGTTGCTAGTTTCTTTTGTGTAAAGGTTTTGTATTTCCTGTGTCAAAGTGAAATTTTCTATCTTCGGTTAGGTCGGGAAATTGCACAATGCAATGGAAAATATGTAGCTCGTGTATTTTGCTACTTTCGCGATTATTTATTATGTCCGAAGATGAAGTGTTGAAGGAAAAATTATTCGAATGAATTATGATTGTGAAGACGGTGAAATTGCACCGAGATTTATGTTTTAAAAAAAATGGAAAAATAGATAATGCATCAAAAAAGGAGGATAATTGATAGTCAGTTCATTAAAACTTAAACCGATGAAATACTTAGAAGGATTGATTATTCGTTGATGTGTGGATAAAAATCAACGATGTATAGTTTTGTATAAAGTGGCCGATATCACTACTTTTGTAAAAGTATGTAGAGTTTGGGATGATTGGGAAGTTGACCGTGTTATCCCATGTATTTAATCCATTACACAACTATAATCTATACCAAAATGTTAGAAAATAAGATGGAATCTTAGAGAGAGAAAGTAGAGAGAGAAACAAGAAAGAAAGTTAGATTAGAGAAAAATGGGAAGTTACAAGTTGAATGAAAATGCAACCAACACCCTTCACCAAGTGGTGAAGGGATATTTATACTAGCCTGGCACTTAGGATTTCTAAATGGGCCGAGATTGGTTTAACTTGGGCTTTGAGCCCGAAACACGGACAATATTAGATTACAATCCAAGCCCGTTGAACCCGACTAGCCTATTACATTACAAGACCTAGATTGACTTTCTAAGACCGATAACATTCTTGTTTGACTTAATAGACAATTAAGGCTAACAATCTCCCCTCAAATATGAGGACTCTTCTTCAAACTTCTCTGTATCACCGATGTCATTGAATATATACTGTTTAACTTATCTTTTGCCCTGTTATGGTCTTAGTCTGTTTGTAATAGCTTTGTTCATTCATGCTTTGGTGATCTTGATTTTGAGCCTTTATCTTTTTGACTTAAGTTCTTGAGATCTTTATCTTGCATCATCTCCTTGACTTGAATCATCTTGATTTGACTTCCTTGATACAACTTGTGCTCCTTGAACCAACATGCCATACATGTTACCTTTTTTTGACATATGAATTATAAGTCTAACAATCGCTCCCAATTGATGATTCTTTATTTGACTTTGAGGCTCTTTGATGGTGGGGAAGATTAGAATCAACTATCTTGATGTTGAAAACGATGACTTGAAAAGCTTGGTAAGAGAATGTGTTTATGTATCCGACATCGCTGGAATGAGCTTGCAACAACCATCTCATATCCTGAAATAAAATAGTTATGCAATCTAAAAAGATAATTATGTATGGCTTTTGTCATTCATCTTGAGTTCGATGTTGCATTACCTCCGATTTCTCGTTTTATAGGTATAATACTAATACCTGTTGATCAGTAGAATTCAAAGAATCTCCTTGACAGGGTTCCCAGCTAAAGCATAGGATTCTTCTAACACATATGTTAATATGATTCTCCATCGCTATGCTAGTTCTCATTATCGGTAATCGTCCTCAAAGCAGACAACACGGTAAGAGTGAATCAGATAGTTACTATCTTTCTGATTAAGTCGTCAATTCATTTACTGGACCAAAATCGATATCCAGTTAGCACAAGCTCGATTCATGTAGAATCTTGCAAGTCACCTACCAAGAGCTTGTTTGATGTTGGCTCAAGCAGGATTTCCATCTTCACTGTGAATACTTAAGTATCACTCGGATGTTCTGGCAAGATCTCAAGCGACAATGCTGTAGACTCTTTGTTATAGCTTGTGAACTTTTATGATGTTTAACAAGTGTATTTGACATTGTAGTTCTTAAAAGAGATTTATACTTGATCTCTTCTTGGCCTAGAGTCGATTGTGCACTTTTTTGGTTTAGTAATCAGAAGGCTGGAGCAGACTGCCACCTATTCAATATCAACAATCTCGGAGTGAGATGTCAATAGATAACGTGTGTATCTCCGTGACAAATGAGACAAGTTTCTTTTGAGAGAAACCCAAATGGCTGGGAAGGGTTGTGCATTGCATCACTGGGTCCATGATGTCATCTTCAATATCAACAATCATCTTTGTGATTTTGATAGATTATGTATTGACCCGGTTTCTGCCTAAGTTGTGTGGAGGGCTTCTTTCTTTTCACCCTTTATCCATACATTTCTTTTTCATTCTTCAACCCCTTCAATGCTTACCAAGAGACCTCGTTACTAACCCTTGGTTTGTGATTGTTCCACACCAGTTGGTTAGCCAATCTAGTACTGAACATTTTTTTCCCCTTATACGCATTCTTCTCCAACATACCTAAAGGACTTGGCATTTCTAACTATGGAGTAGTCCTTGGGTATATCCTCCGGTTTCTGGTTGAATCGTAGGACTTATACCTAACCTAACCACCTTATGACTTCAGAATCGTCGTGAAATTAATAGGTTGTTGGGTATAAAGATCGAACCATAAAACCATTTTCTGACATTGTTATTTTCAAATACTCCCCCTACACATGTGCTCCGAGATTCGAAATTGTTTAGCACATGAAGAAAAGAGTTGCACTTAGAGTCTTAAAGATCACATTCGTCTATAACATATTTTAATCACATTTTCTCGACCATATTTTAAAATAATAAAAACACTTAGTATTGAAATACCAATGATTAGAATTTGACATGAAAAATTCCTACGCATGGGGAGAAAAATATACACATATTGCATGATTCAGATTCTGATAGCATCCCCTTCAACATATATGTGGGATACCAATATTTATTAAAACTTGACATTGGAATGAAAAATTGATATGACACCACAAAATGTATGAAAGACAGGAGTGAATGCCTTAGTGAACAATTGTATATTATAATGACATCAAGTTCCACAATTTAATTTCACAAAATGTGTTTTGGATACATAAAAATTGACAATTATGTTGAAGTAACTAACACATTATAAAGGCTTTGGTTTTAAAAAAAGCCCCCCCTCAGAAATTGAATTCAACATAAAATGACATTCTGCGTACTACAATACTTTAAAAATTATTCTAGAAGGAGTGTTGAACACAGTAGAACGTGAAACAATTTTAAACAAATACACTATTTTATGGAAAAATACCACAAATTATATAGTAGACAGTTGGAACATTGAAGTTCTATGAAAAATTGTGTTCAAACGATTTTAAAAAACATGATAGAAGACTTCTCTTCTATTGTAAGAGTAATCGCACTCCCCGTTGAAGCGTACACATTCCTTCCCTAAACATTCGGGACCGAGTCCATGACTGAAAATGTACAAAGAGTCCATTGAGAAAATTTAGAAATGACATGTTTTGAAAGCATTTGAAACTCCTGTTCGAACTTCATTTACACGCCCATGTCGATGTTAATCAACATTTCTAGGTACGTAAATGTTATCGATTCCAAGAGACATGTCGAGAAGATTCTTTTTGGTATTTTTGAAAATTTTCTGATTTTATATTTTGTTTTTCTAGGTTTTATATTTTTCTATTTTCTTTTTCAAAATTTGTATAAATCAAAAATAAAGAGAGAATAAAAATATTTACAAATCGAAGTTTCCATTAGCAGTGACAGTTGTAGCTAGAGTTGAAGTGGATGAAGTTGAATCAGGTTGTTGTTGACGTTTATTTGATGCATCAGTAGTAGTGACAGCGGAAGACTTTAAAACAACTTGATTTTCTCCATTGAAATATTCGTCGAACAAAGGACCGAATAGCAAATCCAGCTCATTTGACGTTGTTACTATCTCAGCTGCTTGATGAACTTCTGTTGACATTGTGGTGCGAGGCTTGAACCGTTTTGTTCAAACGTCATTTGACATTGAGGTTCGAGGCTTGATCTGTTGTAATCAAACGTCATTTGACATTAAGGTTCGAGGCTTGATCTGTTGTGACCAAACGTCATTTGACATTGAGGTTCGAGGCTTGATCTGTTGTAATCAAACGTCATTTGACATTAAGGTTCGAGGCTTGATCTATTGTGACCAAACGTCATTTTTCTGTATCATCATCTGTGAATCCACTTTGACAATGGTTTCTGAGATATCAGCTTTTTCAGCAACCATACTCTGAGATTTTCCTTGTTGACATTACATAAGGTACATGTACTTAAATCAATACTTTATTCCTTCTAAACATTGATTGATGTACCTGCACTTACATCTAGAGTTTGTTTGCATTCATGAATATTAGGGATATCTATATTTGAACCATGTGGGGGTTCACTGTCAACCTTGCTTGTGCAAGAGTCGAATAACTTTCCTGTAGGAATCCACCTAAGACCAACAGATTTGAAAATTCTACCCGTGGGTTTCCACCTAAGATCAGATCTAGGAGATGTTTTCTCATACACAGCGGAAGTCTTATTAGGAGAAAACCTATGTCCTGTAAAGATCTGCCTACCAGGTTTTTGAGTATGACTCTTTTGATCTATGAGTTTGTTACTATTTCTGGTTTTATGGGATTGAATCTTAGCACGTGAATTTACTTCCTTCAGGAGTTTTGTTATACAAGCATCATGATTTGCGTTAAAGACACACTTATGACATGTAGAACAAACAAATTTTTTAGAATCTAAAAAAGAATTAGAACTCTTAGAGTGATCTGCTTTGGGCACAACTGTTATCGTAACGCGACTACTCTTAGATACAGGCAAACTCCTAAATGTTTGATTGTTGCTCCTAGGGTTTGGTTTCCTATCATTAGTAGTGGTTTGAATTCTCGCAGAAGTAGGCACACTAGTTGTTGAGTTCCTATCTCTTTCTTGTATCTTTTTCTTAGCTACATCTAGATAGTGATTATGAACCATGTCATTTGAACTAAATCTTGGCATGTTCTTAGAACTATTCCTAGATGAGCTAGATGCAATCATGTGATCAGGTTTTGCAAAGGTTGGTGGATATTGTTTTCTTAGGCAAAATAATTGTTGAGTCTGGTTATTGACAAATTCTTGTTCACATCAACTTGGGAGCAAAACCGTTGTTTTTGACATTTGAGCCTTGCAGATTTTAAACGCATTAGGTTATTGTCTAACAACTGATTGGTTTCCTTAGTGATGGTGACCCACCGGTTTCCCCATAGATGATGTTTTATCTAACTTAGTATCTACATATTTCCTTTTAACTTTCTTAAGTCATATTTTAAAGCACAAGCTCAGATTTGCAAAAACTTTTCCTGTATTGAGCTTTTAACTTCAGCATTCATTAGCAAGCAAATGATGTTGTCTGTTCTGTAGTCTAGATCTCGCGATTTTAATTGAATTCATACAAATCTTTGTAATGTTGTTTCAAAGTCTCATTTTCCTTTACATAATGTACGCCACACTTTGTTTCTAATTTCGATGTTCATTGTTCTCAGTACATCAAATTCCTTTTTCAATCTGGATTTATTTCTTGTTTCATTTAATTTGATCATGTTGCCCTGATTTTAAAGCTTGATTTTGATATTTAAGTTCAAGAGCAATGCAATGTGCTTCCATTCTTGAAAAATCTTTTTGAAATTAGGCAATGTTCTTTTTGAGTAAAATATTTTCAGACTCGAGTGATTGTTTTGAGTATTCAGTTGTTTGGTTATCAGGTGATGAATCAAGCATAGGACTTTTAACTTGACATGTTTCAGGTTACTGTCAAAACCCTACCTTCAACAATGATTTCCGGTTGCTAGTATGATGCTTGGTCTTATTGCCAAAGTATTGCATTAGCAGTCAATTGTACTCAAGCCATGGCTTCTTCATCATAATGGGTATGATTTCTGCTCATCAGCATCTGTATACTTCCTCTGACCTGCTGCTTTCATCTTGCATTGTTGAGTCTGTCTTATGCTATATGACTTTTTGTCAACCAAATCAGCATCCAATGCTTTACCCGTATCAATCTTACTCTCTTGCGTCTGCATTTGTCTTTTATTCACCCTTCTATCATACTGTCTTTGATGACGTGTTCTTTCAGCAACGGACTTCTTTAACATTACCTAGGTTTTTGGAGTTAGTGATCCTCTGAAGTGTTGAACTCGTAGTCCAGTGATATTCAACAAAGTACGTGTCTGTCATTTTGGATATCATAATCCAATTGTAAATCTTTGAATCGATGAACTTCTGAGACTGGTTGTTTACCACCTAAAAGGCTGCCATGGATCCATCTTCTTGAAATTCATCTTTGTCAAGTTGCTTTTGTAGTTGATCTACGTTAAGGAGCATTGTACTTGTGAAAGTATCAACATCTTGACCAAAGAGTGACATGAATGCCCGTTTGAATCTCCTTATTCGATGCGAGTGAGGCTTTTATGTCATCTTTTAAAAGAACTTGAAGGTTGTGATATGAAAGCGATCGAAAATATGCCATGCCCTCTTTCTTTTGCTTTTGACATCTTGTATTTGATTGATGCACATCTTGGTTTTCAAATTTCAAAAGCCTGCATTCACTTTACTAATTTGCTGGAGTGCTGTCTCTGAATTATGTCTCTTCTTTCTCAGAAAAAGTGTTTGTATGCCACCTAAATCAACTTTCAATGAATCAAACATTCAATTCTGGAGGAATTGGAGTTTTGGATATGATCTTTTGTGTTTGCATCATTTTTTGTTTCAATAATTGTTAGAGTTCGTTTTGATGAAGATATTAACTCAAGCATGTATTTCCCGAGGGGAACCATGTTAAAGATCATTTGCATCGTAAAATGACTTGAGGCATAATATCTTGTATAATTTGATACGCGCTTTTAATTCTGAATTGAAAGACATTTTCAAACGTTGTTATGAGATCATTTCTAAAGTAGTTGTGCAATCAGTCCTAGAAAGTATATCTTTAGTAAGATGTTATTGTTTTTTGTAAATTCTATGTCTTGAGAGAACGTTCTCTTGAAGATAGGATTCGTGCCATAATCATGTAAAGTTTATGATGAGAAACTTAAATACGATGACTTCTTGATTTCTTTAAGACTGTGCATGCATCTACTTCTTAAAAGTTGTGTCTTCTCTTGAATGTTAGAATTTGAACACGAAGAAACTGTGACATTCTGAAGAACACTTGATGTTTGAGTTTGCAAATTGGTATTTGAATTTGACATTATGAATGATGTTGTGGTAAATGGATATCGGATCTTAAGTGTTATGAAGTGTTTGATTGTGGTTTTAAATGAATTAACGTTCACGGGATTTTACAAATCTTTGATTAAAACCGAGAAAAGAATCGTATCTTTCGCGGGATTTTACAAAATCAAGAAGAAACCGTGAATGAATAATTAATTGACATTTCAAGTATGATTAAGTTGATTGTTGGTTTGATTGGTTGTGTTTGTTGTGTTGAGTAATTGTCCTTTTAGTCCGAATTAAAGTCCAACACAAATTCCAAAAATATGAAAAATGTCAATAACTCATAGAAAACGAGGGTTTTGGGCTTCGAAAAATCCGTAACCAGCTAAAGGGTGGTTACAACGTAATCCGTCTCGTTTTTCTCTTCGATTTGAGAGGTCACGGGCCTGAAACGGACTTACGGATCAAAAGTTATGGCAGTTTTACTGAAACCCTTTTCTTCACACAAGATTTCTAGACAAAACGCAGTGCAATTTGTCAAAACGCAACTATCTTTGATCAAAACGCAGTCACTTTTCTTATTCAAAACGCAATCACTTTTCTTGATCAAAACGCAATGAAACTTGGTCAAAACGCAATTGGTCAAAACGCAACGAGTCTTGGTCAAAACGCAACGATTGTTGGTCAAAACGCAACGAATGTTGGTCAAAACGCAACGAGTCTTGGTCAAAACGCAATCAATAAATTAATTGGGCAGAGTAACGTCTAGTCAAAACGCAATGATGGTCTTCAAAACGCAACCTGTTGAGTCAAAACGCAATGACTTTAGTCAAAACGCAATGAATCTAATCAAAACGCAATGACTTTTGTCAAAACGCAACGACTTTTGTCAAAACGCAACGACTTTTGTCAAAACGCAACGACTTTTGTCAAAACGCAACGACTTTTGTCAAAACGCAACGACGAACACTCCTTCAGTTAGGCAAAACGCAGCCAAGAAAAAATCTTCAAACTTTCTTGTAAGCTACGAAATGATGTTAAAACCACTTAGTAATGATGCAAGGAAGTGATCTAAGCCCAAAAGTACAAGTCTTTAACACTTTTAACCACGAAACAAAGATCAAAGTTGATTTTTTTCTTGCTTTTTTCTTTATTTCGAACAAAAAAAAACCAATAAAAACCCACAAAATTCAATCACTAAACACCCCTTTAGCTCTGATACCACATGTTATCCCATGTATTTAATCCATTACACAACTATGTTCTTTACCAAAATGCTAGAAAATAAGAAGAAATCTTAGAGAGAGAAAGTAGAGAGAGAAACAAGAAAAGAAGATTAGATTAGAGAGAGTGTTGGAAAGTTACAAGTGATGGAAAAATAACTAACACCCTTCACCAAGTGTGGTGAAGGGATATTTATACCCTAGCCTTCTAGTTGGCTCATGGCTTCTTACGTCCCGGGTTGGCTAAACTTGGGCTTTCACCCTTAACATTGACAACATTAGATTACAAACCAAGCCCGTTGAACCCGACTAGCCTATTACATAACAGACCTATTTTGACTTAATGAACCGATAACTTTCTTGTTTGACTAATATAAATTAAGGCTAACATAACTACAACTTGGTTTAGTATAAACCCCGTGTAACCTTGCTTACTCTCATTTTAAGAGTAAAATCCCCTAGAAAAACATGTTGAGCCATTCCTGTCTTTTTCACACCAAATGTCTATTTCGTTACACTTTTACACCTTAGCATACCCTGTAGATTAAGCCTACTTAATCAAAGTTGCTAGTTGCTTTTGTATAAAGTCTTGTATTTCCTATGTCAAAGTGAAATATTCTATCTCCGGTTAGGTCGAGAAATCGCACAATGCAATGGGAAAATATGTAGCTCGTGTATTTTGCTACTTTCGCGATTATGTGTTATTTCCGAAGATGAAGTGTTGAAGGAAAAATTATCCGGATGAATTATGATTGTGAAGACGGTGAAATTGCACCGAGGTTTATGTTAAAAAATGAAAAATAGAAAATGCATCAAAAAAAGGAGGATAATTGATAGTCAGTTCGCTAAACTTAAATCGTTGAAATACTTGGAAGGATCAATTATTCGTTGACCCGTTGAACCCGACTAGCCTATTACAATACAAGACCTAGATTGACTTTCTAAGACCGATAACATTCTTGTTTGACTTAATATAATTAAGGCTAACAGACCGTTATGGGAACGCCAACTTAGGTTGTCTTTATCATTTCTATGATTGAGGCGTTTGTATATATTTCGAGTCTTTATCATGGAACGGTTGGGAAAAGTTACTAGCAACTATATACCTTATTTGTCCAAGCTTAATCTATTTGTTTTGTGAATTTTATTTAATAACAATTTACTTCCCTATCCTAACAACTAACCTTAGGTTTTACTCAAACGAGGTTGAGATCGAGTCATGCATGTCTATTCCGTCGTTACGGCCATGTATGCGTGATTCAGCCACCTTGTTGGTTTATTGCTTTTGGTGAAATTTAGAAGATCCCTACCCTATATCGTTCTTCATCCTAACCCTTGGTTAAACTCGAATGAGGATGTGATCGAATTATACATGTCTATTCTGTCATTACGGCCATGTATGTATGATTGAGTTGCCTTGTTGGTATGGTACTTTCGGTGAAAGATTGTTAGAATGATCAACCTTAAGCCTAATTACCCAATTTACCTTTTAACTTGTTTCTCCTTAACTCTAGTGGTGGAGATGTGTATCCTTGCAAAGCATATGATATGAAACTAATTACGACCGAGCAAATGAGCATACCAATTATATGTTACACCCTAGATTAGTTGAGTGATCTGAGTGTTTTCA
Organism: Tanacetum coccineum; assembly: GCA_026074375.1. Classification (NCBI taxonomy): domain Eukaryota; kingdom Viridiplantae; phylum Streptophyta; class Magnoliopsida; order Asterales; family Asteraceae; genus Tanacetum; species Tanacetum coccineum. The sequence goes on along the minus strand of BQNB010018424.1, from coordinate 17,023 downwards.
TTTACCATATTTTGTGAGGTGATTGGTCTTGTACAGGTGATTAATACGAAAGAAATGCTTAACGGAAAAATCCTTAACTCCGGTTAGGATACATTTTCAATAAATTTCTAGAGTCTACTTGAGGACAAGTAGGATTCAAGTGGGGGGATATTTGATGACATTAAATAACGTTACATTTATACCATCATTTATCCTGAATAAATTACTCACTTTTATATAATTATTGCAAGAATCATTACTTAATTGCTTAAAGTTATAAATTGCAGTAATTACGAAGTGATTTGCGAAGACATGCTAAAAGGCGCACTTTTTGGAGCTTAAACGATGATATTTGAAGATTGCTTATTTATGCCCAATATGCCATATCCAGAAAAGAAGATACGGCGTATCAGCGCTTGGACTTCAAAAGAAAACGCGCATTCTCAATTCCTCAATTCCCAATACAGCGTATCCTCCGTCTAGCTGCCTACATAACGCAGTTACCCAGCTGGAATAAACATACAAAATCATGTGATAAATATCATTTGGTAAGGATAATATCTAATTTGATATATAAAACTCGTGGCGCACGATCTGAGGAAAGCACCCCTAATACGCTATTGATCCCATTCAATATGGCGTATCTATCAAATTTCAGGAACTATAAATAGAAGACTCAAAAACGATTCCATCGAAGACAACATGTAATTCCTATACTCTTGTAATCATTCAATTTTTGGTATCGTTAGGTAAAACGTTTAGTTTACCTTGGTTATTTGATCACGTTTGTATAATTACAATTGTATGAGGATAATACCCTAGATTATTAGTCCATCCAATGAAGAATTAATGTTTGGTTTTTTTTTAATCTCGATTTCTTAATTTATCAGTTGAAAGTTTAAATATGTTTAATAGTCACTGTAATACTTAGTCTATAACTGTTTGAATCTGCGACCTATCATTCAACAGGGTCTAGTTATGCCTAACCAAGTGAACTAGATACTGGGTAGCACTCCATATCATGTTTTTTATATTACTGGAACCAATAGTATCACGATAATGCTCTATCTTTGTCTTAAGTTTAGCTTAGTTAGACAACATATTGACCTGTATGGCTTCACCAACAAGTATGTTCATAATATAATTAGTTACACTTGAATAGTGAACTACCATATATAAATACCTACAAACAGTAAGTGGGTAAAGTCCCGATGGGCTAGGGTTTAAACAAGATCACCATTGCTTTTAATCCCAGATAGATTATCAATTAAATAAAAGATGCTTTATACAATACGTTAAATGTGGATAGGATCAACGTGTCTAGGTCTTAGGATGATGTCCCGCCTAAGTCTTAAGAATGATATGCCGCTTCGAGATAAGTAATCATTGCACTAAACAAACAAACCAGCATTTAATCGGATTTAATATGGCTAATACAGTTTTCTATCATTTGGCTTGTACCGCTCTTTTATCTTCTGTTGTCCTTCTACATGTTAATCTGTTTTGAATTGATTATTGTCACCATAAACTGTGCATGTCTCTGAGGCTGACACCCCCCCCAATTATCATTAAAACAGGTTAGCATAGTGTAACAATTAATTAGAATTAACTAATAAGATCAATAAAATACTGAGGATAGAATATAAGGTCAACAACCTCGCTATTAGTGTTCTCACATCACCCTACTATGCATGAAACTATATCCTGATATATGTACACTGCCCGTTTAAAGTGTTGTTTTAGATAAGTCGGCTAAATATAAATTTAAAACTTGGTAATCAATAAATTGACCCTACACGACAGCACATCACCTTAACACTACCAAAACTTAGGGATCAATGACAGATTATAACGATATCTAATAAAGCAATAATTAAACAGGAAACATTCAACATAACAGCAGTAAATTCATAACTAGGCCAGCACTAGAAGTGCTTAGCCACTCATGGTAACAATACAGCAAGAGTAAATGAAACAAATCATAGATTGAATCATCATTAGTCTTACAGTATGCGTTTATGAATGATTAAATACAAAATTAAGTAAAGTGACTTCTCCCTTGGACTTCTGGTGGAATCTTTGACCTATGGAAGCTTGGTTCGCCCCTTGATACTGTGGTGGAAGGCTTGATGTCGAATGTGCAGAATGAGGGCTCTATTTATAAGTTTCATTTTGGTTACAGCCGTAACGATGTCTAGGTTACGGCGTAATCATGCTGATGTGGACTTTCATTATGCAGGCTTAAGTTGTGTTACGGCGTAACTATAGCGCCCATGTTACGCCGTAACTATGACTAGGATAAGTCATCCTTCTTCAACGTGGTATGTTACGGCGTAATGGTAACGTCATGGTTACGCGGTAACTACGGTGCTGACTCATTCCTTCTTTAATCTTGGTTATGGCGTAACTCCTGCGAGGATAGCATCATTACATCAAATAAAGACCTAGAATTAGCAGACATGGTTTTTAGTTTCGGTTTAGTTTTTGTACGAAAACCGAAACTAAACCGAATTTTTCGGTTTTTGAAAATTAAACAATCGAACCACCGGTTTTTAGTTTCGATTTGGTTTTTTTTGGTTTTTGGTTTGGTTTTGGTTTTTCTACTCACCCCTAGTTGTGTAGATCGGCTGCAAACTCAATATCATTCGTCGTTTCCCTTTCAGAGTATAGCATCATTACATCAAATAAAGACCTAGAATTAGCAGCCACGACGAGTTCATCTAAACGTGAAAAAGCAGCCATTTTTTTAAGTTAATGTTGAGTTTGTTATTTGCTTCAAAGGGTTTTTTGGGTATGCAAATGACTGGGGGTTTGACCCCTTAAATAGCAAAAATGGATAAACCAAAACACGGAGGGACAAAGGTAGTAACAAGATAAATACAATACACGTGTACATTATAAAACGGTGAGATTTACCCATATTATATAGTATGACAGAATGTTACATATTTTGAAACACACATTAAAATCATGTTGACTAACAACATGGGGAGTCTTATTTCTGTTGAACAAAAAAACAGTAAGTAAAACATATACCCTGAAAAATATCAATGTAATATTAATGGTCCAATTTAATGATAAAAAACCATCAGTATCAACACAATTGATAGGCGTATCACCCCTTAAATATCAACAAAGGAAAGTAAATGCAGTTGACGGTCCAAACCAAAGCCAAATGTGTACTATTTCTCACGCGGCTCGATACATCGCATTTAATGTGTATAATTGTCGGGAAAATATACAATATGCAAGGTTATAAACTGCGTGAGGTATGGTGTAGCGGCATGGCTAAGCCTCACGCCTTATGAGTCATGGCGAGTCCTGACGTTTTTTAAGGCGTGACTTAAAGCGGCACAAAATATGAAATATTTATAAATTTATATCATATTTCAAATATACTGAGTTTACAAAAAATGTCATACATAAGGAATAAAGTCAAGAATATATCTTTGCATGTAATCTTTTTCATTTCTATAAAAAAACATTTTTTATTGAATTAAGAAAAGCCTTCACGCATCATGTCTTATCGCGCTTTATCATGTTTTTTCACTTCTCATCTCACGTCACGCCTTAAGCCTACGCCTTGGTCTATTGCATAGCATGGAGGTCACGCCTCACGCCTTTGTGAGGCCTTAGCGGCGCCATGGCGTGCCTTTTAGAACCATGATAGTATGGAACACCAAGTTCAGGGACAACATATGAAATAAAACCAAAATTTAAGGGACAAAGAAATGTCATAACTCTCCATATTAACAGGAGAAAAATAAAAATACATAATAATTTCAAATTTCGTCCCTCACAACTTGGTTTTAGCTTGTCATCTGCTCATCTTGGTTTTGTTATTTAAGGGTAAATGTAGTCAAACATACTACAGCAACCATAAATTAAGTCATCCACAACCAACAATATTAACTCATCTCCAAAAATTCACTTCATCAAAAGTTCACTAGATATTGGAGATCATATCAAAAGAGCACATCACACATGCTCGAGAAAACTCTTCACCACCACATGTAGTCCTTACAAACGACGACCTTTTGACCAAAATATTAATCCGATTACCTATTCTTTGTATTCATCTATTTACAACTGTATCAAAACAATGGCTAAGAATTTTTACATCCCATGTTTTCACCCTTAACCGCAGCCAAATCACTAAAGTTGATCCTCCTGTTGGTCTTTTTGTTAATCATATTAGATGTTCATTTCATTGTGATTTTGTCTCGTTAGATCCCAGAATTAAGTCAAGAAAATACATTATCGACAAGTCATTAACTATTGGCTCCACCGAGGCAGTTAATAATGTTAACATCTTGCAGTCTTGCAATAGTTTGCTTCTGTGTACCGGTTTGGGGGGACTCCTTTTGATTACGTGTATAATCCATCCACTAATCTGTTTAAAATGCTTCCGCAACCGGATTACGCGCATGATGATTCAAATATTTATGGATGTGCTAGATTGAGATTGGCATTTGACCCTACAAAATCACCTTACTACAAAGTGGTGCGTACTGAAAGCAACTCTTCTGATATTGTTATACAAATTTACTCTTCAAAGACAGGCAATTGGAGCCTGTGCAGGGAGTGGTTTAACTACTTCTTTTTTGTACATTTTGACAGTGGAATCTATTGAAATAATGCCTTACATTGGCTAGAAACTGAGAATAGGCAGCTTACGCATTACAAGTTAAATATTGAAGACCATGAGCATCCAATTATAACAACCATACAAATCCCTCAAGGCTTGCAACAGGGAAGAAACTTCTTCGAGTCTTATGGAAATATGCTTCCAATGATAATAACCATACAAATACCTCACATGTTGCATCTGGAAGGGAAATAGTTTGAGTCGTGTGGGTGTTTGCTTCTTGTTCGTAGAGATTATATTGGCTCACGCGAGTTTACTATCTACGAGATGAGGAAAGGGTGTTCTGTGTGGTCGAATAAGTACCTTATTGATACTGATGACTTTATGAGTCCACTTCCTGAAGGATGGTCGATTCGGTCAATTGTTTGGAGCATTGTTTTGAGAGAAAGGGAAGAGGATTCTTTTTTGGTCATCAACTTATCTGGAAAGGTTGTAGAATACAGCCTAATATCAAAGACTCTGCGTCAGATTTATGATATGGGATCTAATCAAGTTGCTGATGATTACCTTGATGGTTTCATTCCGCCTTTAGCAATGTATGATATGGGATCTAAAAAAGTTAATCATAAGGTTTATGAATTCATTCCGTCATCTGCTAGTGTTTGATTATCCTTCCTTGTAGAATGTTTCTTTGAATTTGTTGTTACAATGGCTCACTAAGGTATTTGGGGACTATCCAAAGCCTCTTCCAGGTTTGTTGTAATTAGTTTAAAATTTTCAAGTTAATTTGACTAATACTAGTTATCAAAAATGATATACCCAAACAAAACACACACTATATTCATATTAATTCAAGGTTAACAACCATCATCGCTTAATTGTAAATGGCGAGAAAAAAGTAATTAAGCCATGAGAATAATCACCTCACAGGGACCAACCGTGCAATAGAAAAAAGACAAAAATATTGAACAATAAAAATTACTGTGTTAACAAAGTCGTCAGGGACCAACGGTGCAATTGAAATTTAATGTTAAAAGACGATTGTACCTTTATGTGGAAGGGTGACGTGGCCAAGATAACGACAGAAATAACCGTCGTTAGGCACAACAGGGCTTCAGGGACCAAACGGGCAACAACAGTGCCAAAAAGGACCCCGTATGAGAGTCCCTGTTATCTAGGGACCAAACGGGCAAACGGGGTTGAGTAGAGGGACCAACGGTGTAATTTACCCTTAGTTTTAATATGAATGTATTGTACTTACTTTGTCTCAAAATAATTGTATTCTTTTGATTCTTTAAATTCTTTTTTATCAACTTTAATCTTTAATATTTTTGTTTGTGTTATATAATATTTGATGAAAATTATACCAATGAAAAATACATTTAAAAACCAATCCATTGGTATATTTTACATCAAGTATTATATAACACAAACAAAAATATTTAAGATCAAAGTTACAAAAAGACTTAAAAAGTCAAGAAAAAAATATATTTTAAGACGGAAAAGTAATACATAATACTAAAATTTAAAATAATAATAATAATAGTAATAAAAATAATAATAGTAATAATTATAATAAAGAGTTGAACTTGATTACAATAAATAATTATTAATATAATAATAATAAAATATCTAATTAAATAACACATAAAATCAATAATAATAATAATAAAGAGCATAAACGCGGTAAGCATATGGCTAAGTGTGCGGCTATTGGATATGGGTTTCTTCATTTTTCTTTCTCGTCTTTGGGGGAATTAGAGGCAGACGCGGTTACATTGCTGAAGCGGATCCGAAAGTTCTCCATGGCTCAAGACATTGGGGCACATGCTGCTGTTCATATATTTAATATGATCAGTTTCGCTATTGCTAAAGGAGTGGGGGCCCAAATAGTATCTCGGCTCCCTTGTAATTTATTGTAAATCTCTTGAGTTTCTTAATAATAATAATAATAATAATAATTTTTTTTTATCGATAAATCACTTTATTAAGAAACTCAAGAGATTTACAATAAATTAGGGGGGAGCCGAGATACTATTTGGGCCCCCACTCCTTTAGCAATAGCGAAACTGATCCTATTAAATATATGAACAGCAACACGTACCCCAATATCCTGAGCCATGGAGAACTTTCGGATCCGCTTCAGCAACATAACCGCATCTGCCTCTAATTCCTCCAAAGAAGAGAAAGAAAAGGGAAGAAACCCATATCCAATAGCTGCACACTTAGCCATATACTTACCGCGTTTACGCTGTGCAACATCAATCACGGCCCGACCAGGTACGAAATCAACCATCCCGGTTTGCGTCAAAGTTGAAGATCCAGTCAAATCTAGACACACATCAAGTCCTCCATCCCACGAGTAAAGCAACATATCTGCTGGACCTAACAGTTTGTCACGCCCTCCATACCAGCTGAAATCCCAGAACGATAACATATGTCGACAAGGGTATCTGCTGGACGTAACAGTTTGTCACGCGCACAACGTTATGACGATGTTTAATACCAATAATCCCAGCACACGATACAACATGGTCTCCATAAATATCCCCATCATAAACCCTTGAACAAGCGATGATCTCATTGTGGTTTGTCGTGACGTGCTTGGTTCTATGGTATCGTTGTGGCATGTGGTTATTTTGTGGCGTCGTGTATGTAATTGTGGTTTGTGATTTGTTGCAAACACATTTGTGATACTCTTATCAGTTCAAGGCAGTGTTGCTATCCTTGTGGTTTGTGGTTCCCTTTTTGTGATGGTTGTCCGTTTTCATTGCCCATTTGTGGGGCTTAGTGGGTTTCACAATGGTGGTGAAAATGGGCTTACCATAACTTCGTTGATCACTCACCTTCGTGATCGTCATTGTAATGGTGATGCGCAGGTTATCACAAAACAATCTTTGACGACTAATGTTGCTGTTTTCGAGGCGGCGAAGGTTACATTTAAGCGCACGGGTCTTTGGTTATGCGGGGTTTGTTTTAAGACGCATACTCTTTGTGCTAAGTGCCGACATGAAGAGGGTTCTGATTTTGTGCCACCCTCGGATTATGGTGATGGTGAGGTTAGGTTTGTGCTATATGACCTCGCCAAACCGCAAGTCCATTCTTCTCCTTCAGTGCAGCTTGATCATGTCAATGAATTGGTACTAGACGAGCATGCTGGTTTCACCTTGCCTCTCCTTGACATATTGCTTTCTAAAAGGTTGCGCACGGTCAAATCCATCCCTATCAAGTGTCGTTTGAGGTTCTCTCGGGTCTTGAAAGGAGCTCTTGATAAGGTGATCTGCACGCCTGATGATATTTCTTGTTGGGTTAGTTTGTTACTCTTACCCCTTTGTATTCTTAAAAACTTTTGCCCAAGGAGTAATATTAAGTATAAGTCTGGTATTAAGCGTCAACGTCAGGAAGAGTGTATTGCTAATTCCATTCGATATTGGGGTATTCCTGGTGGTAGTTTTCAGCTTGTGAGGGAGGATTTAGTTAAACCCTCCCTTTCATGGTCAAATATCGATGAGGAAAACCTTGACTTGGGCGAGCGGAATGTCAAGCAATGTAAGAGGAAGATTTATGATGGCCATTATACTGCAGCAGTCAGAGTTCTTTCTTTTTATGGTGTTGCTCCTTATACTGATGCTACTCTTGAGGACTTAAAGGCTAAGAACCCTCTCGAACCTGCCCCCTCCTTGCCACATATACCTATTGATCACCATCAACTCATTGCATCTGGTGCTGTAGTTCTTGACATGATTAAGAGTTTTTCTCGTGGCACATCTTGTAGACGGGATAGTTTCCGTGCCCAACACCTTATGGATTGTTTAAGTGGTGCTGCTATGGCTATTTCTGATGAGTTGGTCTCTTCTATCACTCAAGTTGTGAATCTATTTCTTGATGGTAAATGCCCAAAAATGTTGGGTGAATATATTGCAAGTGCTCCTCTCATGTCACTGGTCAAGCCGGGGGTGGTATTCGTCCTATTGTTGTGGGTACTATTTGGAGGCATTTGGTTTCCAAGGTTAGTGCTACTATGATTGGCCATTCCTTGGATGGTTATTTAAATGATCTGCAGTTCGGTGTTAGGGTATCAGGAGGAGTGGAGGCTATACTTCATGTAGTAAATTGGTTGATTGAGGATCGGGGAGATGATATAGGCCTTTCGATGTTATTGGTGGATTTCAAAAATGCATTTAATTTGCTAGATCGTGAGGTTATGCTACAGGAGGTTCGCATTCGTTGCCCCGCTATTTCACGTTGGGTGGAATTTTGCTACTCTAACCAAGCTAGATTATATTATGGGGAACGCACCTTAAGGTCGTGCTAGGGTGTGCACAAGGTGATCCTATTTGACCACTCCTTTTTGCCCTAGTGTTACATCCTTTGGTATGTAAGATTAGAGACTCCTTTAACCTTTATCTCCATGCTTGGTATGTTTGGATGATGGCACTATTATTGGAGATACTTTAGTTGTGGGGGAGGATTTAAAGGTAATTATGGAGGATGGACCTTGTCGTGGCTTACACCTCAATGTTGATAAAACTGAAGTTTTTTTGCCAAAGGAGGACCCGAGAAGCAGGTTTGCAGGTGTTTTCCCGCCTAATATTGTCCGACCTTTACATGATGTTAAACTACTAGGTGCGCCTGCTAGTGTGGATATTGATTTTAGTAGTGAGCTTGTGATGAAGAGGGTTACCAAATCCATTGAGCTTATGGATGTTGTTGCTAAGATTAATGACCCTCAGTGTGAGTTGCTACTCTTGCGTGCTTGTGCAGGTATATCCAAACTATATTTTTCCATGCACACATGTTCTCCCCTCATCTTTAAGCGGGCTCAACATTCTTTTGATGCAGCTCTTCGCTTTGATCTTGAGCGTATTGTCACTGCTTCTGGTCCTGGATTTAGTGATTGGCAGTGGAGGCTCTCCACCTTACCCTTTGCATTTGGGGGGCTTGGTGTCTACTCTGCAGGTGATGTTTTAAACTATGCATTTCTTGCGTCTAGACTATAATCTACTGTCTTACAAACTAAGCTGCTCCGACATTCTGATATTGTAACTTCTTGGCCTGCTTTTGATAATGCCTTGAGTGATTTCAATGTGAAAATGGAATTTGATCTTTTGAGTAATCCAAGTGAGGTCACTGCCCCCAAACTAATGAAGAAACTAGCAGATATATATTTCACACATGTTACTCAAACAGTTGAATCTACTTTTTCCATATCTGCTTGACAAATGGCTTTATGGAAGTCTCAAATGGAAGCCCATACTTCTGACTAGCTTAGGGTGGTTCCGATAGCTGGGTTGGGACAAACTATGAATGGTAGGACTTATCGGTGTGTGTTCCCCTATTCTCTATTCCAAAGCCGTGCCCAGCTTGCTCCAGGGTCTTTGGGGCATATATTTATGGAGATCATGTTGTATCATGTGCTGGTATTGTTGGTATCAAACATCAACATAACATTGTGCGTAATACCCTTGTCGAAATTTGTTTTCTGCACAAGGTGATCCTATTGGACTACTCCTTTTTGCTCTAGTGTTACATCCTTTGGTATGTAAGATTAGAGACTCCTTTAACCTTTACCTCCAGGCTTGGTATGTTTGGATGATGGCACTATTATTGGAGATACTTTAGTTGTGGGGGAGGTTTTAAAGGTAATTACGGAGGATGGACCTTGTCGTGGCTTACACCTCAATGTTGATAAAACTGAAGTTTTTTTGCCAAAGGAGGACCCGAGAAGCAGGTTTGCGGGTGTTTTCCCGCCTAATATCGTCCGACCTTTACATGATGTTAAACTACTAGGTGCGCCTGCTAGTGCGGATATTGATTTTAGTAGTGAGCTTGTGATGAAGAGGGTTGCCAAATCCATTGAGCTTATGGATGTTGTTGCTAAGATTAATGACCCTCAGTGTGAGTTGCTACTCTTGCGTGCTTGTGCAGGTATATCCAAACTATATTTTTCCATGCACACATGTTCTCCCCTCATCTTTAAGCGGGCTCAACATTCTTTTGATGCAACTCTTCGCTTTGATCTTGAGCGTATTGTCACTGCTTCTGGTCCTGGATTTAGTGATTGGCAGTAGAGGCTCTCCACCTTACCCTTTGCATTTGGGGGGTTTGGTGTCTACTCTGCAAGTGATGTTTTGAACTATGCATTTCTTGCGTCTAGACTCTAATCTACTGTCTTACAAACTAAGCTGCTCTGACATTCTGATATTGTAACTTCTTTGCCTGCTTTTGATAATGCCTTGAGTGATTTCAATGTGAAAATAGAATTTGATCTTTTGAGTAATCCAAGTGAGGCCACTGCCCCCAAACTAATGAAGAAACTGGCAGATATATATTTCACATATGTTACTCAAACAGTTGAATCTACTTTTTCCATATCTGCTTGACAAATGGCTTTATGGAAGTCTCAAATGGAAGACCATACTTATGACTGGCTTAGGGTGGTTTCGATAGCTGGGTTGGGATAGACTATGAATGGTAGGACTTATCGGTGTGTGTTCCCCTATTCTCTGTTCCAAAGCCGTGCTCAGCTTGCTCTAAGGTCTTTGCGGCAGATATTTATGGAGATCATGTTGTATCGTGTGCTGGTATTGTTGGTATCAAACATCGACATAACATTGTACGTGACACCCTTGTCGACATTTGTTTTCTGTCCGAGATTTTAGATGGCAAAGAAGTTGATATTGGGCTTGGTGGAGGGCGGGACAAACCCTTACGTCCAGCTGACATGTTGCTCTACTCGTGGGTCGGGGGGGTCAATATATGCGTGGATTTGACAGGTTCATCGCCCTTGACGCAAACTGGGATGATCGATTTTGCACCGGGACGGGCGATGTTTGAGGCTGCACAACGTAAATGCATCAAGTATGAAGCTAAATGTGCAGATATTGGATATGGTTTTCTCCCCCTTCTCATTCTATTCTTTTGGGCAACTTGAGAATGATGCAGTGACCGTACTGAAGCGGATCCGAAGATTCTCAGTGACTCAAAACATTGGGGTACGTGTTGCTGTTCACATTTTTAATAGGATCGGCTTTGCTATCGCTGGAGGAGTGGGGGCCCATATAGTATATCGGTTTCCCACTAATTTTTTTTAAATATCATGAATTTCTAATAAAGGCTTCCCACTAATTTCTTGTAAATATCATGAATTTCTAATCAAAGTGATGTTATAAAATAATAATAATAATAATAATAAATTGTATTTATAATCTTAATTAGTTTGTGATATACACTCAATAATTGATCATCACAACATCATTGTCAAACTATCTCTCTACAACTAACATCACCAATTCATCAACAACATAGTATAATAACACAACAATCATCACCACCAAAACCTACTTTACTTAAATACGAGCATACCTCACAAAAACCAAAATGCCGCGCACACAACAACAACAAACTTCAGACCGCGCGGTCGTCTGACCTGCTTATTACCACCTGTCTTAGACTAACATAGAAATATTTGTGAAGAAACTTTTCAAATAGAGTAAGTTGCAAAAATGTCCATGTAGTTGGGTTAAATTGCAGACGCATTCTCTATAACTTCAAAACTTCAACCACAATTTTTATGACGGATTTTAGAGTGCTTTTAGTCATATAAAAAAATTCATAATTTGATATTCTCGTTAAAAAAACAAGGAATAAATCTTTCACAAATGTAAAAAACGCGTTCATTTGATATTGTTTTTTATTTTGAAGAAAGGAATGAGAGCTACAAGGGAAAAAAGAAAACACACAAATTGTGTTTTGTAGTTGCTCGTGTAAAGTTGGGAAATGGATATTTTGTATTAACGCATTCTCTATTTTTCTTGTTTTGTACAAACCTTTTGTAAAAACAAGTGTTTCTTTCAACCAAACGCACCCTGTGCAATTACGTCTGTGACATTAAATAGAGAGATAAAACTCCGAAAGTGCATGCGCGCTGTCTTTAGCTATAAGAATTGGACTTAAATTTTTACCAATTCCCATGGACGGTTTTTACTATTTTACTCTTTCAAATACTAGGGTCAACAAAATTAGAGTTGCCAAATCATATCATTAAGAAAACAACATTAGTATACTAGTAAGCAGTTCCCCTCACTCGAATTGCAACACTTGTATTTGGTATGACTCATACATTGCAAACTATCTATCGTTGGCGTTATGTTTTGAAACCGAAGTTACACATTTGATCGTATAGTTCGGTAAATAGATAAGACACACAATAGAAGCCACATACTTGTCCTTGGTGTAATACGATAGGATCATTATTGATCAAAGTGATGGATACATGACACGATCAAAAGTAATACAACTACAATCTGTTTATATAACTTAATAAATATAAAGCCGATAATGAAACAGTTCCTATCCTATATCTGTCTAATTGTTGGAAAAACAACGTAGTGAAATGACCCATGACTTAAATTGTAGAAAATGTCAGATTTAGCATTTATTTCACAGGGCCTCCACATTCATCCTTTACGATCCCAAAGATCCATCGATGACAATGTTTGATGAGAACTCACCAAACTTTCTTACCCAATTGATTTCGATCTTTATGTTAATTTAATTTTATAAGCTAAAACTATCTATATTTCCACATTATACAATATATACAATAGGCAGGATACCCCGTTGCAACCGCCCTCACACACCCCGCCCGTTTACTCGACCCGCAACCCGCCGGTATTTACGAAATAGCCCCTCAGGTATTTACGAAATTCTCCATCGCACTATGTGTCAAATTACAAAACTACCCTCATTTTTAAAAAGTTTACAAAATATCCCCCAACTAACGGCTGTTAAGTAACGACCGTTAGTTTAACTTTTTTAAAAATTTACGAAAATATTCCTTGAGGTCGGTCGTTACTTAACGACCGTTTACTTAATTTTTTTTTTTGCAATTTACAAAAATAGCCCTTGGATTATCGGTCCGTTCGCCATAATAACATTGAAATATCGCAACGAGAACGGCAATCACCACCGAACCCACTTCAGCGAACCCAAAACAACGGCCACTAATCGTCCCGCAGCGAAGCGCGCCTACTACCTCGTTAATTTTACAAAAATAAAGATACTTTGCATACTATAATTCATCTTGTTGGAGCATCTGCACTATAAGATATGCAACTTTTGATGCATGGTGAATTGGTGATGAGTTTTTGAGCAATTATTGTCAAACTAGCATGGTAACCGAGCAAAGCATCGGTTTTAAGGGCATTAAAAATAAAAAAAAACTAAAAATTAATAAAACTATATTAAAATGATTGTTGAATTAAAGAACACAAAATTTTAAAAAATATAGTGAAATTAGATCATAAAATAAATAAATAAATAAATATTTCAATTTAAAATTAAAGGTGGTTGTTAATTAAGAAGTGACATGATGTGGTACCCTAAAATGAGATTGATACCCAAGATTGCACATCTTTATATTTCCATAATAAGTAAGTTTAAAAGTCTGAATATTTAAGTCTTTCTAAAAATAAAATGTCCTAAATACTTTATACGAGTAATATAAGTATAGATATAAATAATTATGTCATGAGAGAAGTTCACACGAATTTGTTTTCATACTAGTCTTTTGTAAATGAAACTAGATATAATATACACCATTGCATGCACGAGCCTTTGCCATAAAATGTGTTTTGATACAAGTCACAATAGTTTTATCTTGTAAAATTCTATTTTGAAATAGTAAAGTCTTTCTGAGAGCATATACAGAGTTGTTAAATAAGATTTTTCTATGACATTGTGTAA
>BQNB010018423.1:0-68317 GCA_026074375.1 Tanacetum coccineum | reverse complement strand
AAGACCGGACCAGACCGGCCAAGACCGGACCGGACCGAGGACCGACTTGGTCCAAAACGCCGGACCGAGACCGGACCGAAATGGTACGGTTCGGTCCGAGTCGGTCCGGTCTGGGTCGGTCTTCGGTCCGGTCCGGTCCTACACGGCGTAATCTTCGGGTTTTTGGTAAGCCCGGACCGGACCGGACCGGACCGAGACCGAGACCGAAACTAACAAAAACCCTGGACCGAGGACCGGACCGCGGTCCGGTCGGTCCGGTCAGATCCGGTCGGTCCGGTTCGGTCCGGTCTTCCGGTCCGGGCCGGTCTCCGGTCCTATATGCTCACCCCTATTTTGGAATCGTCATGAGACGTACTATTTTTATAAAATATAAAATCCATGTCCAAAAATTCGGACCAAAACAGCCCCTTATATATCTTTTGAGTTTATTTGTATAACTTTGTTTTTATATACTTTTTAACTACATAAATTAATCACAAGTCTTCCACAAGCCATTATACCATAATATATTCAACCACATAACACATGAATAAGTGTACAAAATTATAATCACAAGCAAAAATATGTTTTACATGTTTAAAAGCATCCTAATGGTGATTTTGCCATATAGAACTAATATACTCATAAAATCATGAAAATGAAAAGGTGAGGGCTTATAGATAACCTTAAGGTGATAAATGATGATGAGAAATATAATCTAAACCCTTGTTTAGATTTTTAAACCAAGCTTGCAAGATTAGAAACCTTAATTTCCCAAGAAACCCTAATTTCACTTTCTTTGCTTCAACACTTGAAAATACTTAACCTAACCTTCAAACCATCTTAGTAGGTCTTAGATATGTTGTGTGTATGCTTGTATAAGTGGTAGAAAAATTTGTATGGATTGAGTGGGAAGAGTGTTTTGAGCCGTGGGCTTCAAAGGAGAAAAAGGGAGAGAGTTTTGATCTTTTACACCAAGTGTTAAGTGTATGTATGTGTTTATCTCATATACATGTATTATATATGATCTAGCTAGTCAAAAGATTGCAATAGTGGTCAAGGAACACAAATGAGGGTCTTAAGGAAAGTTTGGTCAAAATCACTAGCTAAATTTCTAAGTCTAAAGATGTGTACATTGCTAGCTAATAAAGGCTTATGTTTCTATGTCTCCTAAGGAGTGAATTATCCCATGATTTCAAGGATTGATGTCACTAGATATTTACTTGCCATTTATCTTGTATAAAAGAAAGAATTGAAGGTATACTTGTATTTAATAAGTTGTAAGTAAATGTAAGTTGTATACTTGTATCAATTGTATGTCTTGTTTATTTCCTTTATGTATATGGGCGTCACATATGATATACTTAGGCAAAGTTTTATAAACTTTGATCATTAGAAATAATAATGGTTATTTGTTGAAGCGTATATTTATTTTGGTGGTTCCGGGTATGCCTAAACATAATTTATCGCAAAACGTAACGTTTTACGTAACCGATAAAAATAAAACATAATAAGTAAATTATTACTTTAGTAATAATAATATAATGATTACTTGACGTAAACTTTAATTTGTTTGGTGCCCGCTTACGCTAATTGTTGATTTTTAACTTACGCGATTTAACTATATAATAAGAATTAAAAGTAAACGCGTACAAAAAAAAATTAGTAAAATAGATGACGTCGTAAATGACCTGAAAATACGGAATGTTACACTTTTTATGATTCACATTTTGGATGACCTTCCAATGGAGTGGTTGTCTGGCCGTATCTTCAAGGTAGAATACGTGTTTGACTTGTGTTACAAGGATGTAAGGCTGATCTTTAAACGACTCACTACACGCCAAGATTTATGTTATGTTGTTTCTAATGACAAGACCGTTACCCATAAAGATTCATAACAAAGAACAACGATCCGGAGGTCGGGGATGATAAAAGTGAAAGATAGCCATGTTAGATTAATAAAGAGAGAAAGGAAAAGATGTGTGTTTTTTCTAGAGAGAAAAACACACATACTTTATGAGACACAATGAATCCTCACCCATTCATGGAAATATGGAGGGTGTTATATAGGCGTATGACACATACATCTATCCTAACTTGACATTATTAGTCCCTACGTGTCACGCCTTAAGTAAACTAATATAATTCCGTATAAGTCGACATATTTTAAGGCTAACAATCTTCTCCTAATATGTGGACATACAAAATTACTTACAATGTTCCTAACAAGTACAAAATATAATGAAATAAAGTCTTTCATAGCTTGGATCTTCTATGTCTTTACTTGTTCTGGAACCATTGTGTTATGCATGAGTTGGATTAACTTCCCCCAATTCATGCTGCATGTCTTGAAATGCTTTCTTTATAGACTCCTTTTTGGTGAAGTTTCTGAATCAGCTTCCCCACAAACTAACATCTGTATCTTAAGTAGATTTTGAAACTTTGATGTAGCTCGGACGATCTTCTATCAATGACATTTAAAGTGCACAACAGAATTTTGTAGAAGAATTAACCAGCCATACCAACTAATACTGCTTTTATACTATATCATGACATTTGGTCTTGGTGAATATTCGTTTGGGGGTACATGCGAGAAATCAGCAACAAATCTTCTCACGTATGTAGTATACTTCATAAACCATACTAAATACAATAGTATAAGCTACTTTCCCCTGGAAGTTGACATGATTACATCAAAGTACACGTTTTCCCCCATGATGGTTTCGAACTCCCGAAAGCATTATTGAAGTGTACGACCATATACTCGAGAAGTTCTTGTCATAAGCAACAATATTAAAAAGTTATGAAAGACATTGAACTTTGAAAGATTTTGTGAAGACTATGAAGTACCATTGACGTTCTATAGCTTTAAATTTCCTGTGAGAACTGTTGATTACATCGCAACCTTAGACTCTCTAGCCAACTTACCAACCTCGTATTCTGTCGGCTATTGTTGTGACCACTTGGTGAAGTAAACCCAATATACCAAACTCGAAAATGAAGTAAAATCTTCCAAATTTGTTACTTAAGCTTGCACTATTGTTGATTGAAGAATGGTGCAGAAGAAAGACTCTAAGTACCCTATACCCGCCATCAAAAGTATAAGAAGTACAACACCTCTTGAAATTATCCACACCGGCATCTGCGTGTGACACTGCGTACTAAAACGTAACTCCTTTAAGTGATAGTTAACCAGGTCTTCAACCAACCACCACGACTACTGGAAACTAGATAAATCAAGTCTCAATCATAACTGTATACGATCAAACAAGTCATTAATCAATAGAGTAGGTAAAATAAAATGGGTAGAAAGTAGAAGGAAGTCTCGATGATGAAATAAGTAGACGCCTTCGTGAAACTCACTTCAATATCAAATAAGGGATACTAAATCAACTTCTTGATCACTTGACATTAAAATCCAAATTCATAACCGTTTGACGTTTAAGTGAATCTTTAATGATCGTTTTAGCATTAAGTGTTGTGTTTGATTTGGTGTTATGGAAGGTGTTTAAGTTTGGTTCTTGACGAAAATAGGTGAAAATGGCCTTAAATGAAATTAAATGAAATTACTAAAAATGGATGGAATTCGTTGAATTTACCAAAAAATGGATGGAATTCGGTGAATTTACCAAAAATGGTATAAATCGCCTAATAGAACCAAAGATGGTTTAAATCGCCCAGTACAAATGGTATAAATCGCCTAGTACAAAGTGTATAAATCGCCTAAGCCAAAACGTGTATAAATCACCCAATGCAAATGGTGTAAATAGCCTAAGCCAAAACGGGTATAAATCGCCCAATGCAAATGGTATAAATCACCCAATGCAAATGGTATAAATCGCCCAATGCAAATGGTGTAAATCACCTAAGCATAAAAGCGTATAAATCTCCTAGTGTAAAAACTGGTATAAATCACCTAGTGTAAAAAGTACAAATTTTCAAATACGAAAAAGACACATTTTTTTGACACTTTTAGATGATTTATTTTACAAAATAAGCAAATCTAAGAAAGTTTTAACATAAAAATGCTAACTTTTTGATTTTTAAGATGAATTTTTTTTCACTTTTTTGAGAATAAAGCTTAAAGATCTTGCGTAATAAGCTTTGAATAACCACAAACCACTTGTAAAAATGAGCTAGAAACATTAGAGAGAAGAAAGTTTTAAGCTTTTGTACAAAATAACCACCTACCAAACAAACCCGTGGCTTTTAGCTTAAAAATAAGCCACGAATTGACTTATAAGCCACAAACAATACCCCAATAAGCAACCCATCAACACGAAACACTCCTTGGCTCTACTACCAATTGTTACCCATAAAGATTCATAACAAAGAACAACGATCCGGTGGTCGAGGAGGATAAAAGTGAAAGATAGACATGTTAGATTAATAGAGAGAGAAAGGGAAAGATGTGTGTGTTTTCTAGAGAGAGAAACTGTAACACCCCCAAAATCACAACAACGCAGCGGAATACCACATGGGGTGCTACTTCATAATACACAGCGCTAGATACAAGAGAACGACCTCTAAAAGTGTCGTTTGTAAAACAATCTCGTTGATTTAATCAAAATCTGAATTTAATATACACCCACCTGTTCGATTTTCATGAAATCAAAATAATCGTTGTACTCATTTAATTGCATACACCATGAAAAAAAAAAAAATAATATATATGAAAAACTTGAATGTAAAGACTCCAATGCACATCAAATAATCCAAGCATCTAATTCACCTGAGAAAAACATGCTTAAAAGTGTCAACATTAAAGTTGGTGAGTTCATATATTAGTTTAAATATGAATGTAAGTTTCAACTGAATGTATTTGTCCACTGTATCATCACAGTACCATGTAAAAATCCCAAAGATTTATAAAGAATGCACGACACATTTTATGTCACCAAAAGTACCAATCTTATCCCAAAGATTTATAAAGAATGCATGACCAATTTAATGTCACCAAAATGTTTCAAGTATGTATTTGTTGGGGGCCCTGTAGTCCCAACGTGATCCGACATGTTATAACGTTCGTTCCCAGTGATAGCTAGTCACCCGAACGGGGGTTGTCAATCCCGAATAGATCTATTTTATATTTCCATTCGGCATGGAATCACGTATAAATGTTCGTTACCGGCGGATAGCTAATCACCCGAACAGGGATCCACACCGAATAATCTATTTTCATAACATTCGCGCTCACACTCTAAGTGATTTACAGTTCATGTCCTGTGATAGCTTGCTATGTTACCCATCACAGGTTGTCCCCTCCAAGACAACACCGGCTGTGATTTAAAGAATTTATTACTCCGCTTTACCGGTGTCCCCTCCTAAGTACACTAGGCTGTTAAATAAGTAATAAATAAGTACTCCCGTACCGGTGTCCTCCTAAGATACCCAGGGCTGTTATTTTGTTTTTGTAAAAATATGTACTCCCGTTACCGGTGTCCCCTCCAAGAACACCCGGGCAGTAATTTTGTTGTTATCAGCTCAATCCGCCTAAGCTAATCCGTAATCATTTCAAATGTAAAGTATGTATTTGTGACCAAAAATGAAGTCAAATAATGTATCCCATAGCGAGCTATGCAAATAAGTATGTAAACCAATTTGTAATCAACCATGTAAATGCATTTGCAAACAAGCATGTTCTCACCCCAAATATATGTAAAACGAGTAAAAACAGGGGAGCTATAAACTCACCTTGATCAAAGACCACGATCAAATAATCCAAATAAATCACAACCGAATCTGCAACGATCTCGGCCACGACCCTTTTGTGTCTGATTATCAAACCAAACAAACCCCCGGCTGTTTCGCAGCCAAACACACGCACCCGACCCGGCTGATGGACAGCCAAACGCACCCTAATCGGCATAAACCCTTAGCCAAACGCCCCTTGGCTGCTTAACATCAAACCAAACGCACCCCTTGGCGTTTCTGTCTAAACCAAACACACCCTAAACCCGTTGTCTCGCTGCCAAAACCCGACAACCCGACCCGCTGTTTTGACAGCCAAACCCGACGCCTCACACCCAACACCTCCCCCGGGTGGCTGACCCGAAACCCAACCCACCCCCCGGTGGCTGTTAGCAAACAAACGCACCCTTGTGGTGCTATACTCGGACCCGGCTGTCCCGAAACAGCCAAAACAAACACCCCTTTGTGGTATAAAACCCAACCCCCCCTCGGCTGTTTCGACAGCCATACCCTACGCACCCAACCCCCGGCTGTTTCGACAGCCATACCCGACGCACCCTTTTCTGCGATAACCCATAAAACAAACACCCCTCGTCTGTTGTTAACAAACCACACGCACCCTTCGTTTCTATAAACAAAACCAAACGCCCCTTGGTTGTTTGTTATAGAACCCAACGCACCCTATTTGGGGCTTATGAAAACCGAACCCGACGCCCCCGCGGCTGTTAACCCACAACCCGACGCACCCTTTGGTGCTTACCACCAACCCGACACCCCTGTGGTTGCTGTTACAATACCAAACGCACCCTCGGTGGTGGTTGTTTATGAAACCAAACGCACCATTGTTGCGGTGCTGCTGCTAAACCAACGCACCCTCGTGGGTCGTTGTTGCAACGGTGGTGGTGGTGTAGATGAGGTGGTGACGATGATGGTATGATGAGGATGATGATGACGAGGTGATGATGATGGTGGTGATGTTATGGTGGCGTCGGTGGGGAGGCAGTCGGAGGGGTGAGCGGCGCGTGGAGGCGCGCGACCATGTGGGTTGGATAGATCGGTTAACAAGGAACTCTTTTGGTGTTGGCCGGAAACTTCACCGGAAAAGTTTTCCGGCGGCGGCTAATGGTGGCCGACGGCTGGGCAGTGGCGGCCGGATATTTGGAGAGGGAGAGATATATAAGTGTGTGTGTGTATATTTGAGAGATGAAATGAAATAAATTAATATAAGTTTTATATTCCCAACAGCCCCCCCCCCCCCCCCCCCTCCCCACAACGAACTTCGTTGTCCGAGCCAAAACCCGACACAAATGCACCCTCGTCGGGTGTTATAAACCCACAACCAAACCCCGTATGTTGTTTACATACCAACACGGAGCACCCTTGTGGTTTTCTTTAAATTTTTAATTTTGAACGCAACTTAGGTGGTTCGATTGTGATGGTAGCGAGGATGGGGGTAGGGATGATGATGGTGGAGCTTTCACGTGGCGGGGCTGTCGTGGGTCAACAGCCGGAGAGAGGGGGGAGATGGTGCGAGTGAGGGCGAGTGGGTATGGGGATCGAGTAGATCGTGTGATGAGGAGAAGGTTGGGACTTGGTCAGAAAAACTCACCGGAAAAACTTTTCCGGCGACGGCCGACGGTGGCCGGAGGTGGGGGAGGGGTGGCTGGATTATTTGGGAGAGAGAGTGTGTGTATTATAAATATGTATGTGTGTTCTAAGGTTGATGATGGAAATGAAATGGAATTGAAAGTTTGTTTTTTATATAAAGGGAAAGTGACAAGTCCCCATAGTTTAGGGTCTATTTTGTACTTTATTTGTATAGGTTTTGTAACTATCGGTTCGGGGCTCGTTTGAGCGACTTAACGGATGATTCAACGCACAAAACTTGCGCCATTGTTTTCCAAATAATTTTTCTGATAAAAATGAGTATTCACTTGATAATATTTCATAAATATTTTATAACATTTAATAAAATATCTGTTATTTATTTTGTGAACCGGTTACGTCTCGTTCAAAAGTAAAAATAGAAATAGATTTTTAACCCGTATATTTGCGTTATCAACAAACGTTACTGAATAAAATGATGACTAATTTATTAAATATTTTTATTTAATAAAAAGTGTAAATCAATTATAATTTAATTATTTTCTCGTTTCTAAATCTTGCGAGGGCATTTCAGTCACCTTCTGACTGTTTTCAGGTCTCGGTCAAAACTAAAAAGTTGTCAGGAATATCATTCCACATCAAATTGCTTTAGAGTCCGAGTCGTGAAAACGTGATTTAGATGGTCGTTCTTATAAGTCAAGCCAGACCCTAAAAGTCAAAGGGTAAAATCGTCATTCGAAATTTTGAAAATTCTCGGATGTTACAGTACCTACCCCTTAAAGAAATCTCGTCCCGAGATTAAATTTGTGTTATCCGATTGTGTGACCAAGAAAAGACTTAAGGTTTAATAAATCGTTGCTCTACAACAAGACGCTGTTAAACTTATTCAGCAAAATTCGGTGTTTCTACACTTCTCAATCTACCAAAAATTTTGCTAGGTTTGTCCAGGATATTTAATCCATCAAAATGAGGTATCTCAAAAATATATCTTACAGATCTTTTGACGGTATTAACCGCATTATAGGGAAGTCTAATTATAGTGAAAACTCTCAAGAAGGTGTAGTCGCGTGAGTCTTGTTTGTTAAAAGTTTCTAAATGTGCCCGAGGACGGAGTCTCGTTTTACTATCTGTAATATTCGATGATTCTCTTCACAATGTGGCCTTAGGTATGTAAGTACTCAAACTTACTTGGCTGTCTACTAGGGGTGTATCGCGAACCTAAGTCTTCCTACTAGTGGCCCGAAATGAATAGTCCAACTATCTGTTTCGTCGATAGGTGTTTATCTCGTTTAATGGGGTGTTTGGAATAACATATTTGATAAAGTTGTATCAGTCTGGATCCGCTCCGGATCCCAACAGTAGCGACCTAACGTCATCTATAACAAATGGTGGAGGATATTGCTCACTCAGTCTCTGTTCAGCTCCAAGACAGTCTCGTGATTGCAAGGACTTGCAATGGCAAAAGTAATAACTTAAGAATGAGATAAGGTAGCTCCAAGCGAGGCCTTATGATTCTGCTGAGTGGCAAGACACGATTGTGTCTCTAGACCCTTTTAACGGATTCTGATGAATTTTTCGATATACAGGTTCATACTCGTGTCATATCGGATACCATTAAGCCCACTCATTTTATAATTTCTTATTTACATAAAGAATGCGTCCAAATTTATGTAAGTAAGAAATATGATAACTTATGGTTTCGGTGATTTATAATTTTATCTTATTTAATTGAATGAGGGCGTCACCAATCCTTTCATAATAAATAAGATTATAAATCTTCTACATAATATAATCTCCCGGTGCATATGAGCGTTACTCTCATAACCTTCAAGGTGGTGGAACATGACGATGCATGTGTTTAATGAGTATGGGACGAGTGTTTAAAACTCGTCTTCGGAGACTGGGAGTAAAAACTGCAGGCGATGTCAACATAGAGTTCAAGTAGTAATGAGATACTCGGTTAGAGTAAATACGATAAGTCCTTATAAACGGGTTAACATAGCAATTATCGTATCAATCCTCCTATTACAAGTCCCGCCCATACAAGACTTGTAATACTCAGATTCACACATAAATCCATGTAAACAGAACTGTGACGGGTTTTGTTTACATAGCAATTATCATATCAATCCTTATATTACAAGTCCCGCCCATACAAGACTTGAAATACGTGATTCATACATAATTCATGTAAAAAAAATTAATACGATCTCCCATGTTAATACAATTTAGTATAATGGCTATGAAGAAAATAAATCCTTAGGAGACCATTGTGTAAACTTTACAATGTCTGATTGAAACGACATGAGACCATTGTGCAACTCACAATCGTCTAAGAGTAGGTGATGAGACCATTGTATACTCAACAATGTCTGGACGAGTAGAATGAGACCATTGGTGCAACCTACAATGTCTTAGAAAACGCTCTGGTATTTATTTAAATAATCTTATATAATAAAAGTAGTGATTAATACGCAAAAAGTGTAAGCATATATATTTCATATATGTATAGTCTTGTAAACACTTCTAAGGTAAAAAGTAATGTACAGCACATAAGCAAAGTAGTGTGTATGCACTTTGAAAATGTTAGATGTGATGCTATGTTTGTTGAAAACGGTTATAGTCTAGGGTTATAATATGCACAACTAGTTCTTTATAACCATGTGCTCTGATACTCCAATCTGTAACAACCCTTAAAATCATTACAACGCAGCGGATTACCACATGGTGGTGCTACTTCATAATTACACAGCGCTAGATACAAGAGAACGACCTCTAAATGTGTCGTTTGTAAAACAATCTCGTTGATTTTCTAAAATCAAAATAATAGTCTGTCCCTATATATTACATCACCATGAGAAAACTTGAATGTAAAGACTCCACTATGCACATCATATATCCAAGATCTAATCCCTGAGAAAAACATGCTTAAAAGTGTCAACATTAAAGTTGGTGAGTTCATAGATTAGTTTAAATATGAATGTAAGTTTCAACTGAATGTATTTGTCCACTGTATCATCACAGTACCATGTAAAAATCCCAAAGATTTATAAAGAATGCACGACACATTTTATGTCACCAAAAGTACCAATCTTATCCCAAAGATTTATAAAGAATGCATGACCAATTTAATGTCACCAAAATGTTTCAAGTATGTATTTGTTGGGGGCCCTGTAGTCCCAACGTGATCCGACATGTTATAACGTTCGTTCCCAGTGATAGCTAGTCACCCGAACGGGGGTTGTCAATCCCGAATAGATCTATTTTATATCATTCGCGTGGACATCACGCTATAACGTTCGTTACCGCGATAGCTAATCACCCGAACAGGGATCCACACCCGAATAGATCTATTTCATAACATTCGCGCTCACCCTCCAAGTGATTTACAGTTCATGACGCTGTGACGTAGACTTGTATGTACCCATCACAGGTGTCCCCTCCAAGAACACCCGGGCAGTGATTTAAAGAATATATACTCCCGATACCGGTGTCCCCTCCAAGAACACCTGGGCAGTAAAGTAAAAATATGTACTCCCGTTACCGGTGTCCCCTCCAAGAACACCCGAGCAGTAATTTTGTTGTTAGTAACAGTTTCAATCCGCCTAAGCTAATCGTAATCATTTCAAATGTAAAGGATGTTTTGTGACCAAAACTGAAGTCAAATGATGTATCCATAGCGAGCTATGCAAATAAAGTATTGTATAAACCAATTTGTAATCGACCCATGTAAAATGATTTGCAAACAAGCATGTTCGTCACCCTAAATACTATGTATAACGAGGTAAAAACAGGGGTGCTATTAACTCACCTTGATCAAAGACCACTGATCAAATAATCCAAATAAATCACAACCCGATATCTGGCAACGATCTCAGGCCACGACCTATTAATTATGTCGCTTATTATATACTCGTTTTAATTCACGATCAACGATGTGTAACATCCGTAACGACGAAAGCATTACATATTTTAATATGTATTTCATTACTTTTTACTTGTGATGAGAAAAATCCGCTGCGCGTCTTTAACTTAACCCTTAGTATTATTATATGAATTAACTATTTTCTGTCCAATCATAGCTTATGTCGAAATATTTAACCGTAAAAGTTACTATTTTTAGACCTTTCCGTTTTTTTTTAGAACGACCGAAACTGTGGTCTTAAAATAATTAATTGAAATAATAGATCAACCGACCTTTAGTTTTGACCCGCTATGTCTTAACTTTTAAAGCAGACAATCCTCGCGGCAAAGTAAAATGTCATTACGAACAACTTTCGTGTTTCGCCGGAAGGCTGAAACGGACTCGAAAGTGCTCAAATCGTTTAATTAATAATCTGCCAGATTTAATATATATTAAAATTAACTTATTTTCTACTAAAGTATATATTTCGATTACACTCCAGTTTCTTCGTTATTTGGATTTAAAAGTCCCGTTTTATATCAAAACGTCCGTAAAAATATAATTTGTTATCTTTTGTAAACCAAAGGGTTAACTTATCAATTCGAATTCCGAATCCCATGTTCCGTTTTCTGCTCTTAATTATTCGTTACAAAACGCGCCAAAGTCCGTTTTTAGTTCAAATCTCGCCTAAACTATATCTAGTATCGCTTATACATTAATATCAGTCCCGTTTTAATATTTATGACATATTATACTAGACCGCGCAAGTTTTAATAGATTTCATCACATTTAAATTAAATCGATCAAATAAATGAAAACAATTAATACTATTTATGGTGCAAAACAAATACGCACACCTTTTTGCATGTTGATTATCAAACCAAACAAACCCCCGGCTGTCCCGGCTGTTTGACAGCCAACCCAAACAACCAAACGCACCCTATTTGTTTATTAACCAAACGGACCCGCTGCATTTGGTAAACCAAACGCACCCGCTGCGTTGGTAAACCAAACGCACCCTTTTATGAACCCAAATACCCCCCGGCTGTTTGAAAACCAAACGCACCCTTGGCGTTTAATAACCCACAACCCGACGCACCCTTGTCGGTTGTTAACCCACGAAACCAAACTGACGTCCTTTCGTCCACCGGCTGTCAACAGCCAACCCGACCTTCGGCTGCTCACCGCAGCAAAACACGACACATAATCACCCTCGTC
This sequence comes from Tanacetum coccineum, assembly GCA_026074375.1. Classification (NCBI taxonomy): domain Eukaryota; kingdom Viridiplantae; phylum Streptophyta; class Magnoliopsida; order Asterales; family Asteraceae; genus Tanacetum; species Tanacetum coccineum. Next base: position 55,920 of record BQNB010018423.1, on the reverse strand, counting down.
GGGTGTTATAAACCCACAACCAAAACACCCTTATGTTGTTAACATACCAACCGGACGCACCCTTGTGGTTCTTCTGAAATCGATGCTCCTTGGTGGTTCGATTGATGATTGGTTAGCTGAGAGGATGGTGGGGATGATGACGGTGGCGTTGCGGGGTTGTCGAGGGTCAACTGCCGGAGAGAGGGGGAGATGGTGCGATGTGACGGCGAGGTGGGGTTGGTGGATTCGAGTAGATCGGTCTGTGTGATGTGGAGAAGGGTTGGGACTTTGTCGGAAAAAACTCACCGAGAAAAACTTTTCCGGATGACTGGGCGACGGTGGCCTGGAAGGTGTGGGGGCGTGGCCGGATTATTTGGGAGAGAGAGAGAGAGAGAGTGTATTATAAATGTGTATGTGTGTATAAGTTGAGAGGGAAATGAAAATGAAATGTAAAGTTTGATATTTATATAAAAAGGAAAGTGACAAGTCCTCATAGTTTAGGGTCTATTTTTTAACTTTATAGTATAGTTTTGATAACTATCGGTTCGGGACTTGTTTGAGCGACTTAACGGATGATTCAACGCACGAAACTTTCGCCATTGTTTTCCAAATCATTTTTCTGATAAAAATGAGTATTTATTGATAATATTTATAATATTTTATAACATTTATTAAATATATCTGTTATTTATTTTGTGAATACGGTTACGTCTCGTTCAATGTTAAAAATTGAAATAGATTTTAAACACACCGTTATTGCGTTATCAACAAACGTTACATGAATAAAATGATTGACTAATTTATTAAATATTTTTATTTAATAAAAGGTAAATCAATCTATTAATTTAAGTATTTTCTCGTTTCTAAATCTTGCGAGGGTATTTCTAGGTCAACCTTCTGACTGTTTTCGGGTCTCGGTCAAAACTAAAAAGTTGTCAGAAATGTCATTCCACATCAAATTGCTTTAGAGTCCGAGTCGTGAAAACGTGATTTAGACTGAGGCGTTCTTTTAAGTCAAGCCAGAACCCTAAATGCAATGGGTAAAATCGTCATTCGAAAAATTTCGAAAATTCCTCGGATGTTTACCATTAAGCCGAATCAAATATAAGTCGAAATCACATATATTTGTGGCTCATTAAGCCAAAACAATAAGCTATAAGCTCATAATATTTTATATATATATATATATATATATATATATATATATATTTTATATTATATATATATATATATATTTATATATATATATAAGCCAAAAACCAAACAAGCCTTAAGCCTCTTTATATAAGCCGAAACCAATAAGCCATAAGCTTTTTAATATAAGTCGAAACCAAATAAGCCATAAGCTTTTAATATTAAACCGAAAAAAAAGCTCAAACATAATGCCGAAACCGAATTGCCTAAAACACCAATATCAAAGACCAAGTCCAATAACCAAAATCAAAACCAAATAACAAGTGGGCCGAGCCTACTTGGCGTCGGACCCGAACAACTCCAAAGGAACCTTATTGGGCCAAAACCCAAACCTAAAAAAATAATCCCAAATAAGCTAAACCCTAGCTTATTGAATAAGCAAATTGTAACACCCAAAAAATATGACAACGCAGCGGTTCACCATTGGGAGTGCTACTCATATACTCAGAGCTAGATACAACGAGAACAGACCTCTAAATGATGTCGTTTGTAAAACAATTCGTATGATTTTCTGAAATCCAAATAATAGTTTGTCCCATAATTGCCTCACCATTAAAATAATTGAATGTAAAGACTCCAATGCAATCAAATAGTCCAAGATCTAACTTCACCTCGAGAAAAACATGCTTTTAAAAGTGTCAACATTAAAGTTGGTGAGGTTACATAGATTAGTTTAACATAATGAATTGTAATCCTCACTGTATCATCACAGTACCATTGTAAAATCCCCCCAAAGATTTAATAATAGAATGCACGACAAGTTTTATGTCACCAAATGTACAATCTTTTATCCTAAAAGATTTATAAAGAATGCATGGAGCCCAATTTAATGTCTCCAAAAATGTTGCACGTATGTATTGCCTTTTATTCAAGGCAACGTAAATATACATGTGAGTATAAACAATGTTTTCGATTACTCTAAGCGCATGAAATGAAGCAAATAATTCATGTAGAATTATTATGTATTTGGTTGGGGGCCCTGTAGTTCCAACGTGATCGACTTTGTTATAACGTTCGTTTCCCAGTGATAGCCTAATCACCCGACTCGTCGGTGTTGTCAATCCCGAATAGATCTATTTGTTATCAATACGCGTGGACATGCACGCTTATAAGTTCGTCTACCGGCGATCGCTAATCACCTGAAAGGGATCCACACCGAATAGATCTTTTTATAACCATTACTATGCTCACCCTCCAAGTGATTTAATGTTCATGACGCTGTGACGTAGACCTGTATGTACCATTTGGGCCAGTAGTGATTTAAAATATTGTACTCCCGTTACCTGGTGGTCCCCTCAAGAAAACCGAGCAGTAAAGTATGAAAGTATGTACTCCCGTTACCGGTTATCCCCTCAAGAACACCCGGGCAGTAGTAAGTAAAAATGTTGGGACACCCCGTTACCGGTGTCCCCTCCAAGAACACCCGGGCAGTACCGTTTTGTCATCAGTTCAATCCGCTTAAGCTAATCCGTAATCCTTTCAAAAGTAAAGTGCATATATTTGTGACCAAAAATGAAGTCAAATAATATATCCCATAGCGAGCTATGTAAATGAGTATGTAAACAAATTTGTAAACAATCGTGTAAATGCATTTGTAAACATGTATGCAGACAAGTTGAAAATGAGCACGTAACGAGTTTAAATCAAACACCCGTAATTGATTTGTAACAGCAATTCGTTCTCACCCCAAAATATGTAAAACATGTAAAACGTCAGGGCTATGAAAATCACCTGATGATGATGAAGAACGATTGACAGATAGGCATCTAATATGCACAACACGAACGGAAGACGAAGCTGCTCGATCAAGAAGTTGCAGCTAATCTTAACGGCTAAGTCCCACTAGCCTAGGATAATGAATTTGGGTTTCCTGATGGATAGTCACCTCAACACGTCACGTTGAATAAAGATTCAGATTTAATGTTGTAATGGTTTGGTGTACTTGGTTTTAAATAATTAAAATTAAGTATATGCAAAGTGTGTACATATATATTCTTGTTATATTATATATTACATATGAAAAATAACCTTATATAATTTCCAACCGTTATAGAAATTATATAACAAAAGACAGTCAATCTAGATATTAATGAAAAGTATATAATACCTTGCAGGTATTATATCATAAGTGTGGGTAATTATTTAAACCAGTTAGTTTGACCCTACTAAAAAGACTTTGAATAAAAGTATACCCATGTCTTAATGTTATGAATCAACAAACCATGTTTGTAAAGTTTGTAACCATTATAAAATATAAAATAATATTTTATAAATTATCTTTCGTTTCTTCGACGGGTCGTGTCTAAAATAGTTCGTCTCATTGTAAAAGTATAGTTTTCGTTCGTTTATCTGGTTACTGTATAATACAATTTATTATATAATTTAGTCCTTTTTATCGGTTTCTGAAATAATATAAACTCTAGTAAAACATTACTAAATATAAAACTTCTATAAATTTCGCCATGACATTTCCATTTATAAATCGTTTTCCATATTTATAAAGTCTAACGTTTTTCCCACTTAATCAATGAAATCAATATTGCAAACCCCCACGTGTTTTAAATATATAAACATATATATTTATATCGACTGAACATAATAATAATTACTACATTTATTTAACCATTTTAAATAACCACCCAACTATATATATTCCAGTTCATGTTTATTAAACCTAAGTTGTATTATATTCTCATCGTTTTCATGAACCAAACGTACCCTTTTTATTGTTTCGCTAACCCAAACACACTCCTTGTGTGTTCCTATCCAAGCCAAACGTACCCTTGTGCGTGGTTTCATTAAACAAACGCATCCTCTTTGATGGAAGTACAAGCCAAAAAGTAAGCCTTGTGGCGGGTGTGAAAGCTAACGACACCATTGTTAGGATGTCACAGCTATCGCGCCCTAAAATGGGCGGCTGACCCGATTACCGACCCGGGGCCCCTGCGGATGCCGAAATCAAGCCAAACGCCCCTAGTTGATCATAAATAAACACCAATGCCTCCTGGGGCTTGTTAACAACAAACAAACGCCCTATGGCTGCCCAGATCAAACCAACCGCACCCTTGCGGTGTGCAAAGCACAAAACCGATACGCACCCTAGGTTGTTCCCTCTGGGACTATGATCAAAACGCACCCCTGGGCTACAGCCGAACGACGCACCCTCCCCCACCCATAGGCTGTTATGAAAGCAAACGCAATCCTTTCTTGCTATCCATATAAGGCCACAAAACAAACCAGATCAAACCTTGTGGGCTAGTTTTCAGTCACTGAGAACTAGAGACCACAATCAACCGAAACACCATTGACAAAGACTAGCCATCAGCCCGACACCTCTGGGGTGCGGCTGTCGGTGATCTAATAAACCCAAACGCACACACCGGCCTGTTTTTTGGTGAAAACCCTATGCACATCCTTTTGTGTGCAATCATGTGCCATCTCGCAATCCTTGTTGGTGGCTTTTATACACTCTAACAACACTCTAACCTCGTCGGCTCGTTTCCTCAACCCGCACACCCCACTTTTCTTGTAGTTACAAACACCCGCACCTTGTGGTGTTGTAAACCTCAAACCAACCACCCTCTAGGCTGTCCCGCAGCCAAACCCGACGCCCCTTGGTTGTTATAACCATAACCCGAACCCACCCACACCCTTGTGGTGGTTTTCACCACATACAAACAAACACGCCCTTCGTGGCTGTTAACATCAACCAAACGCACCCTTGGGGTGGGCTGTCACCGAAAACAACACCCCTTGCTGGTGCAACAAACCACACGCACCCTCTTGGTGCTAAACCCCAACCCACACGCAACCTCTTAGGCCAAAATACAACACGAACGCACTTAAGGTGGCTGCGGTGATGGCGTGGGTGGTGGGATGGTGGTGACGAGTTGATAATGGTGGTGGGGTTTTGATAATGATGATGGGGGTATGATGATGATGATGATGGTGGTGGTGGTAACCGGCTGTGGGAATGGTTCGTGGTGATTTTAGGCGCGTGGTGGAGAGTGTTATAGGGGATCGAGTAGATCCACTCATGGGGAGCATCTTTGGTCTTCGCCGGAAAAACCCGCCGGAAAAGTTTTCCGACGGTGGACCATGGTCGGCGGATATAGTGGGAAGGACAAAGGAGGAGAGATGTATAATGTGTTGTGATATATTTTTGTATGAAATGAAAAATGATATATATATAAATTATATATATATTAAAACTTTATATCAAAAGTGGCAAGTTAACATAGTTTAGGGTCTAAAGTGTAACTTCTTTATTATAGTTTTGGTAAAAACGGTTCGGGACTCGTTTGAATGACTTAACGGACGATTCGAATCTCGAAACTTGCGCCATTGTTTTTAAAATCATTTTTCCGATAAAAATGAGTATTCGCTTGATATTATTTCATAAATATTTTATAACATTAAATAAAATATTTGTTATTCATTTTGTGAACCGGTTTCGCTTCGTCCGAAATAATAATGGATTTCAACTCGAGTATTCGCGTTATCCACAACGCTTTTAATTAAAAATGATCGGACTTATATTTTAATTTAAATAATTTATTAAATATTCTTATTTAATAAAACGTGATAATTAAATGTAATTTAATTATTTTTGTGCCGGTACTCGTTCTTGATCCTAAAATTTTGCGAGGGCATTTCAGTCACCTTCTGACTGTTTTCGGGTCTCGGTCAAAACTAAAAAGTTGTCAGGAATGTCGTTTTACATCAAATTGCTTTAGAGTCCGAATAATGAAAACGTGATTTAACTACTCGTTTTTGATAATTCAACCTAGGAATAACTTATATCTCCTTTTAAAATTCCGAAAATTCTCGGATGTTACAGTACCTACCCCTTAAAGAAATCTCGTCCCGAGATTAAATTCGTGTTATCCGATTGTGTGACCAAGGAAAGACTTAAGGTTTAATAACTCGTTCTAAACAAGACGCTGATAACTTTATTCAGCAAAATTCGGTGTTTCTACACTTCTCAATCTACCAAAAATTTTGGCTAGGTTTGTCCAGGATATTTAATCCATCAAAATGGGTATCTCAAAATATATCATTACAGATCTTATGACTGGTATAACCGCGTTATAGGGAAAGTCTCATTATAGTGAAAACCTCAAGAAGAAGGTGTAGTCGCGTGAGTATGTTTGTATAAGTTTCTAAATGTCCGAGGACGGAGTCTCGTTTCTACTATCTGTAATGTTCGATGATTCACATCAACGTGGCTTATGTATGTAAGTACCCAACTTACTTGGCAGTACTAGGATGTATCGCGACCTAAGTCTTCCTACTAGTGGCCCGAAATGAATAGTCCAACTATCTGTTTCGTCGATAGGTGTTTATCTCGTTTAAGGGGAGTTGCATTACCTATTGGATAAAGTTGTATCAGTCGGGACCGCTCCAGGACCCAATAGCAGCGACCATAACGTCCATACTATAACAAATGGTGATGGGATGCCGAGAACGAGGACATTTCGAGAAACAATATTCCCATAATAAAGTTTAACAAATTGGAGGAGCTCGCGGAAGAGCTTATGCGATAGGCGGCGGATTATGGTACTCAGTCGTTAATTCGATGAATCAGCTCCATTAGCTCAAGTGTGTAACAAGTCTGTTAGTTCCACGAACAGTTCGTGATCGCGAGGATTAGCAACGGCAAAAGTAATAACTTAAGAATGTGATAAGGTAGCTCCAAGTGAGGCCTTAAGATTCTGCTGAGTGGTACCACCGATTGTGTTTCAGACCCTTTTTCAACGAGTTCGGCGATTTTTCGAATTTAGGTTCATACTCCCGTGTCATATCGACTACCATTAAAGCCCTCTCTTTATAATCATTATTTGCATAAAGAAAGCTCCTAATTTATTAAATAACAATTGATAAACTTATGGTTCGTGATTTACAATTTATGTATTTAATGAAAAGGCGTCCCAATCCTTTTAAATAAACTATTAACATCATCCTACTGTAATAATTCCGATGGCAATACGCGTACCCACATAACCTTCAAGATGATGGATGACATTACGATGCATGTTCTCTAATGAGTATGGGACGAGTGTTCCAAACTCGTCTTCGGAGACAGGGAGTAAAACTACCCAAAAATATCGACCTAGAGTTCAAGATAGGTAATGAGTACACTGGTTAGAGTAAACCAGGTAAAAGTCTCGATGAACCAGTCAACATAGCAATATCATATAAATCCTCCTAGTACGAGTCCCTCCCATAATCAAATTGTAATACTTAATTTAACCTATCCCATGTAAACAAACAGTGACGGCTTTTGTAAACATAGCAATTATCACCAATCCCCAATTACACGTCCCGCCCATAACCAACTTGTAATACTTAGATTTATACATAATTCCATGTAAACAAAATTATGACGGTCTCCGTGTAATACAATGGTACAAAATTTGAAGAAAATTGTTTAACTCACAATGTCTGAGAACGAAGTGAGACCATTGCGCAACTCACAATGTCCAAGAAGCAAGATGAGACCATTGTATAACTCACAATGTCTAAGAAGCAAGATGAGACCATTGTATAACTCACAATGTCTAAGAAGCAAGATGAGACCATTGTATAACTCACAATGTCTGACGAGTAGAATGAGACCATTGTGCAACCCACAATGTCTTAAAAATATTCTGATATTTAATAAATAACTCTTATATAAATAAACGTACGATATACGCGAAAGGAATGCAAGCATATATATATATATATTATATATGTATGCCACGTAAGCACTTAATGCAGCACGTATGTAAGCAACATAAGGCCAGTACCATGTATGCACTTTGATAAATGTTTGATGTGATTCAATAATTGGGAAAACATTTATAGTCTTAGGGTAAAATAAAGCAACCAGTTTCTCTATAACCAGTGCTCTAAACCAATCTGTAACTCCCCCAAAAAATATGACAATGCAGCGGAATACCAACTTGGGGTGCTACTCATAATACACATCCCCCTCCCCCCCCCCGCCCCCCACACCCGCGCGCTAGATTCACGAGTACGACCTCTAAATGTTGTCGTTTGTAAACAATCTCTTTGATTTTTCTGAAATCCAAATAATGTTTGTCCTTAAGTGCATCACCATGGAAAAACTTGACTGTAAAAGACTCCAATGCACACCAAATAATCCAAGCATCTATTTACCTGAGAAAAACATGCTTAAAAGTGTCAACATTAAAGTTGGTGAGTTCATAGTTTTCTGTAAATATAAACGTTAGTTCCAATAAATGTATCTCCCACATGTATCATTACAGTGTCATATAAAAACGTTTAGTGACTACCTTCTCCCTACAGTAATCGTAATAATTGTGTGACCATTTAAAATCCTTAAACGTCATTCCAATCTTACGTAGATTTTTAGAATCAATTAGCTGTAAAATATGCAAGACAAATTTCTAACCACAAATAGTCCCAAAATGTACGTATCAAAGTTGGATCACAAATATCCAAAGTATGTATTGCCACTTTAATCAGTGTGTAAAAACCAAATTACCATTACGCGAAGTTTCATGAAACTGGGACGTAGACTTGTAGTTGCCACTTTATGCGTCGAGGCACAGTAAGATTTGTACCATCGTAGGAGTTACCCTCCAAAGAACACCCGGCAATGATAAAAGAATAAGTTACCCCGTTTACCGGTGTCCACCTCAAGGTGCGCCGCGCCGTATGTGCAAGTAGAGATAAAAGAATATGTTTCCCCCGTTACCGCTCCCTCCAAGGACACCTGCAATAATATGTATAATGTGACAGTTGCCCCTCAGGCGCCAATCCAATCGTAATCCGACAGGTAAAACGGTCCGTTCCCTTATACTAGTCACCCGAACGGGGAATTGTCAATCCCAATAGATCATCTTATAACATTCGCCAGCTCCAACCCTCCAAGTGATTTTCATTCATTAGCACCTAAGCTAAATCGTAATCATAAAAGTATAGTAGCTTTACGTTCAAAAAGTATACCAAGTATTGTATCTCCTCGCGAATATTAAATGATTTAAGTAAACCAAACAGGTAACAACAAGTAAATGCGTTTTTGTAAACATGTATGCCAGGCATGTTGAAAATGAGCACGTAAACAGAGTTTTCGAAAATCAAACACGTAATTGGGAATTGTAAGATTTTGGGGGGGGTTAAAAAAATATTAATTTGGTGGAAAAACAACATGTTCTCAACCCCAAAATAATGTAGAACCATGTAAAAACGTGGCTATGAACCACCAGATGTTGAAGAACCGATTGACAGGTAGGCATCTAGTTCACATTGAGATGAAAGAACGATTGATAGGTAGGCATCTAGTTCACATTGATGATGAAGAACGATTGATAGATAGGCATCTAATATGCACAATACGAACGGAAGACGAAGCGGCTCGATCAAGAAGTTGCAGCTACTCTTAACGGCTAAGTCCCACTAGCCTAGGATAATGAATTTGGGTTTCCCGATGGATAGTCACCTCAACACGTCACGTTGAATAAAGATTCAGATTTAATGTTGTAATGGTTTGGTGGTTGGTTAAATAAATAAATTTAAAATATATGCAAAGTGTGTAATATATATTCTTTATATATTACATATGAAAAATAACCCTTATATAATTCCAACCGTGAATTATATAACAAAGACAGTCAATCCAAATATTAATGAAAAGTATATAATACCTTGCAGGTATTATATCATAAGTGTGGGTAAATAATTTAAACCAGTTAGTTTGACCCTACTAAAAAGACTTGAAAAAAGTATACCCATTCTTAAGTTTAGACTCAACAAACCATGTTTGTAGAGTTTATGACCATTATAAAATATAAAATAATATTTTATAAATTATCTTTCGTTTCTTCGACGGGTCGTGTCTAAAATAGTTCGTCTCATTGTAAAAGTATGGTTTTCGTTCGTTTATCCGGTTACTGTATAATACAATTTATTATATAATTTAGTCCTTTACATCGGTTTCTGAAATAATAGAAACTCTAGTAAAACATTACTAAGTATAAAACTTCTATAAATTTCGCCATGACATTTCCATTTATAAATCGTTTTCCATATTTATAAAGTCTAACGTTTTTCCCACTTAATCAATGAAATCAATATTGCAAACCCCCACGTGTTTTAAATATATAAACATATATATTTATGTCAACCGAACATAATAACAATTATTACATTTATTTAACCATTTTAAACCACCAATGTATATATATCCGATTTCATGTTTATTAAACCTTACGTTATATATGTTCATTTGTTGATTTGTTATATAAACTAAACAAACCCTTGTTGATTGCCGCTAACCAAACGCACCCTATCGGCTGCAGATCCAAACGCACCCCTTGGTGTAAATCTGCCAAACCAAACACCCCTACGTGGTGTTATCCCTTGAACCAAACAGCCCCCTTATGGGCTGTGTTAATACCAAACGCGCCCTATGCTGGTGGAAACGCACCCTATGCTGGTGGAAACCAGCCAAACGCAGCCCTTGCTGCGGGTATGAAAGCCAAACGCCCCGTTTGTGGTGCAACCTGGTGAACCAAACGCACCCTTGGCTGTGGAACAGCCAAACCCAACGACCCTTGCTGTCCCGAAACCCACGCACCTACGGTGGTGTTAACCACAAGAAAAACAAACACCCCGTGGCTGTCTAACAGCCACATACACCCTACGTGGGTGGCTGACCACCGAAACCAAACGGACCCTCGTGTTTTATAATGAACCGAACAAACAAACACCCCCCCCCCCTTTGTGGTGGTGTTTTACCACCGAAACAAGCACAGCCCCCGCGGCTGGTAACCCATAACTCGACGCACCCTTGGTGCGTACCACCAACCCGAACACACCCTGCTGGTGCGAACCATGAAACCCGACGCACCCAACTTGCCGATGAAACGCAAAAACCAACGCACCCTTAACCCCTCAACAGCCCAAACGCACTCCCTAACTGCTGTTATAACTGAAACAAACGCACCCCTTGTTATGAACCCGCCAACCAATCGCACCCTAACTGTTATATACCCCAAAACGCACCCTTGTTGGGTGGCTGCCACCCAAACCCACCTTAGGGTGGTGGCTGACCCGAACCCAACACACCCTCGTAGTGGTGGTATTAAAACCACACGCACCCTAATCTATGAAAACAGGCCAAACGCACCTTAGTTGTATACCACGACCCAACACACCCGGTGTGGTGATTCTGTCAAACTGGACGCACCCTTGATGTATGTCGTGGTGGTGGTGCGTGGTGGGTGATGATGATGATGGTGAAGATGGTGCTATGATGACGATGATGGTGGTGTCGGTGTGGTGGTTTCGGTGGCAGTGGCGCGCGTGAAGGAGAGTGAGTGTAGGGATCGGAGAGATCCGTTGATGGGGAGGATTTTTGGTGTTGGTCGGAGAACTCACCGGAAAATATTCCGGCGACCGGAGATGGCGGCCGGCGGCGGCTTGGTGGTGGCCGGCGGTGGCCGGATATACTTGAGGGAGAGAGAGTTTTATAAGTTTGTTTGTGTGTGTGTTATTTGAGATGGAAGTGAAATGTATTATAAATAAATTTATATATATAATAAAAGTTATAAAGAAAGTGACATGTCCCTCATAGTCTAGGGTAAGAAGTGAAACTTTTTAATATAGTTTTTATAAATATCAGTTCGAGACTCGTTTGAATGACTTAACGGACGATTCAAATCTCGAAACTTGCGCCATTGTTTTTCAAATCATTTTTCCGATAAAAATGAGTATTCGCTTGATAATATTTCATAACTATTTTATAATATTTAATAAAATATCTGTTATTCATTTTGTGAACCGGTCTCGTCTTGTCCGAAATAAAATTGGTTTTCAACTCGAGTATTCGCGTTATCCGCAACGCTTTTAATTAAAATGATGACTAATTTATTTAATATTTTTACTAAATAAATACTGATAATTAAAAACAAATTTAATTGTTTTTGTGTGTCCGCGTTGTATATTGTTCGAAAAATATTTGCGGTGCTGTTTTAGCCCTTTTCGGCTCGTTTCCAGGTCTCGGGCAAAACTGAAAAGTTGTCAGGAATTTCGTTTTACATCAAGTTGCTTTAAGGTCCGAGCTGTGAAAACGTGATTTAGATGGTTGTTCTTGTAAGTCAAGTCAGACCCGAAAAGTCAAAGGTTATAATCGTCATTCAGAATTCGAAAAATTCTCAGATGTTACAAAAGTTTATAAAACTTTATCCATATGTACATACATATACACGTCCCATATATATACAAATCAAACAAGTATACACATGATAAATTATAACTACACATTCCATGATACTTTTATTTTTACCAACAATTTCAAGTAACATTTTTATTTAACAAGAAAGTAACTAGTCACTTGAATCCCTAGATTTCATGGGATGTTCTACATATTATGAGACAAAGAGACACATTCAATTAAAGCTAGTATGGTGTATGTCATACTTAGTAGATGTTCATGTCAACTTAGTAAGATCTACTAGTCACTACTATTACAAACTTTTTGCCCTTGTGAGCCCCCCCCCCCCTTTGATTTTCTTGGTCAAAAGTTAGCTAAACTTCACCACTTTTCCCTATATATTACATGAATACATGAGAGATAACAACACAACTCTTATACACTTAACAAAAACATTTTTCTTTCTCTCTTGAAGCAAACCCAACCTACGGCTCAACTAAAAACCCTAAACAAAAACCTTTACAATATTTTTTACAAACTCATACAAGCTTTCATACCACCCATATCTAAGATACCTCAAAGTTTTTAAGGGTTTTGATAAGCCTTACAAAGGATTATAAGCAGAAGAAAAGGGAGATTAGGTTATCCAAACGAATCTAGGTTTATAAACTTGCAAGATTTGGTTTAAGTTCTAAACAGGGTTTAGGATATATTCTCACCATCATACATCAATATAAGATTATCTATATAAACCTTTTTGTCTTTACCTTTTATATTTTTTGCGTAATATATGTTTTTATAGAGCTAAATCACCAATAGGGCTTTTAACATGTTAAAAGAAATAGATAACTTACTTGTGTTATGATATTTACACACTTTTTCTTATGTTTGTTGTAGTATATATCATGGATTATGAAATTATGAGTGTGGTTTACATGTTGGTTTTAAAGATAAAAAGTTGTTATATGTTTATTGTTAAAAGTGTTTCTTAAGGAAAGTTTAAGGTTTTATAAGGCATGGTAGGAAACATGTGATCTTGGATTTAAGGACAATTATGGAACCCTTGATATTAATATATATGAATAGTATATTAAAAGTTGTATAAGAAATTGTGGTATTTTAATTTGTTGAAAAGTATATAAAACACAAGTATATAATTAACTATATATAAGATACAAAAGAGGCTGTTTGGATTCGAAATCCAAACAGTAGGGTTATCATTTTTATAAAATACTACGCCTCATGACGATTCCAAAATGATAAAAAAACTCGAAAAGGATTACTAACAAAAAGATACCGAGTAATTATAGTTGTAACGTAAATTTATACGGGTTTATAAAATAACTTTTATAAAAATTATATAAAACAGAAAGTTTTGGTATTTTTAACAAATTATACATAATTTTAGGATTCCAAAACAATAAGAAACGTAATTTTTTGATTAAAAACGAAGTTGTTTTGAATTGCAAGTTTATATACTTAAAATGTATAAAAATATTTTTATAAAAAGTTACTGTTCATGACAGAAACATTAATTTTTGTAAACTTCATAAATAAATATAAATTTCAATTACGAGAACGTGCTCGAAAGAATTACTAAAAACGGAGCTAAAACGAATAAAATACGACGTTTACGATAATTCGAGTTTATAAAAGTAATTTTATAAACTATGAACAGTAAAAATTACTGTTCATCAAAAGACCCCACTTATAAAATGTGATAATTTTGATATACAAAGACTGGTCGAGGTATCGCTAAAATCGGGTTAACGAATAAGTTATTGCATTTAAGGGTTTTACGACAATTAAATTTATAAAAGTAAATTTATAAAACGTCATGAACAGTAAAAGTACTATTCATCAGAATGTTATAAAATATAAAAATGTAATATTTTTATATATCATCCCAATACGAAGACGTGTACATAAGAAACGCGAGAAACGGGTTTAAAACGGGAAAGTTATGCTAGTTTTACTAAAACGATAATTATAAACGTTTTCACTTTATAACAACGATTTCTAAATTACAAATAGATGGTGATGAAGCTATATAGAATTATATGTGGTTATCAAAGTACTATATTACTAGGGAGTTTCATAATGAGGCCTCTTCGGGGTGGCGTATCGACGAGTTGTTGGATTTACGATTTAAAGTGTCCTAGCTCCTCATACGTCACTACATGACCTCTTAAATTATGATAGCCCGAACGATAGTATGATGTAACTAACATAGACTTGTATATAGTTAATCAAAGTGATTAGTTCTTATACGACCTATGTTAATTTATGTTGCATTCGATCATTTACGTGGCGCGCTATCTGTGATATTTGGATTATTAGTAACTCAAGGTGAGTTCATAGCCCCACATTTTACATGGTTTTGTTTTATAAGTTTTGGGGTGGAAAACATGCATTGTTTTATAACTGGACACAAGTGGATACTTTTATATTATGATTACGTGTTGCTTAAGTAGCGATAACCCAATCTGAGCCCATTATCATGAACTATCAATTACTGGACAGTGAGCGCGAGTGTTATGAATAGATCTATTGGGTTTGACAACCCCGTTTGGGTGATTAGCTATCACTAGGTAAACGAACGTATACCATGTCGGATTAGGGATGTTGCGGGTTAGAACATCAATACGGGCAATGTGGGCAATTATATATTGCCATATATTTATGTCGAGCTTCAGTGTCATGAGCTTAGAGCAACGTAATTACATTTATATGATTTCTGCATCTGTTGCATTATCATACACTTGGGAAATCTTGTGGTCCAACTTTATACGATTTATCAAACCTATGAATTCACCAACATTATTGTTGACGTTTTAAAGCAATGTTTTTCAGGAAGTCAGTAAGCACAAGGTGCAAGCGATACATTGGTGATTTTGTATTTTGGGATGACATGCTTAAAGATATGGTTGCATTATATTTTGGGAATCTTGTATTATGAATAGTATCTTTGTAATATGGTACAATGAAGAGTTTAAGCTTTGGGCTTTTGTAACAAATGTTTGTTAACTCAATGTACTGTTTTAACGACTTTTAATGGTCGTTCTATATATATCTTGTGTTATTGATCTAAGATGTGACATTCCCCAGACCCTTATTCCGTTGCGAGCCATTTTGGGGGTGTTACAATTACTCCAAGACTAGAAACAAGAAATTATTACAATAGACCTACACCTCCTGATGTGCATTATGAAGAAAGGCACGCCTTATCACAAGCCAGATGTGATGGAACTTCAATATATGAATGGAACATAGATGGACATACTGAATATCAAATATTAAATTTATTACAAGAAATGACAATGGCATCTAATGCTTTTACGCACATACAAATTAAGGAATTAACAAGTAGTTCATCATATAATCGCTGGACGTTTATCTGGAGTTTAAAAGGGTTGGTGGGATATTTTTGTTACGACAATGGAATTTTTTAATATTAAAGTGCTAAAAAACCGTAGTTAAAACCGAAAATAATATACAAATCCCTACACAAGAAGATGATATGGTTAATACTTTAATATATGATATACTTAAAAATTTTATGGGAGATCCAGCAGCCTATCAAGAAAGAAATTCATCAATATTATTAAATCTGACATGTAGAAAATTACAAGATTTTAGATGATATAAAGATGTATTTTTAACAAATGTATTGACTAGGCCTGATTGTAAAGAAGCATATTGGTAAGAAAGATTTATAGCAGGATTACCAAAATTATTTGTTGAAAGAATAAGGATATACATTAGCCAAGGTATATAATAATATGATACCTTATAGAGAACTAACTTATGGGGAAATTATTAATCATATAAATCAAGAAGGGTTATCAATCTGTTCTGATTTAAAATTAAAAGAAAAAATAAAGAAAGAAGGAATAAATAATAGAAAAGAATTAGGAAATTTTTGCGAACAATATGGTTATGAACCAATAAAATTACCTTCAACTAATTCTAAAAGAATAACAAGAGTTATTAAGTATAGAATATATAAAAAAAAACAGTAAAAAAGTATAAAATATATGAAAAAGGATATAATAAATATAAAAGAAATAAGAAAACTCCGTTTTTCAAAGAAAATAAAAACAAAAACTATAAAGATACAATAATATGTTATAAATGTGGAAGGCAAGACCATACTTCAAAAAATTGTTACACTAAAAAGAAAATTAACGAATTAAATATATCAGATGAACTTAAAGAGCAAATCATGAAAATAATGATAAATGAAGAAATAAGTGACACCAGTATATCAGACTATGAAGAAGACGATTTAAATATAGTAGAAGAAAAATCTAGTAGTAAAGACAGCAATCAATCAGAAGAATGTGAATGTATAGAAAATTGCACCTGTGATTATAAAGAAATAAACACTATAGATAATGAAGATGATGAAGTAAAAAGATTACAGAATTAATAAATAAAGTTGAAGATAAAGAATTAAGAAAAACATATTTAGACAGATTAAAAGAAAATTTGGGTAAAACCGAAGTTATTAATAATACAAAAAATTCACAAATATACAATTTTGATGATATATGCAAAAGATTTAATAAAAATACAAAACCTGTAACAATTCCAGAATTACAAGAAGAATTAAAAAATATAAAATCAAAAATAATATTATTAAAACCAAGAATAAAAGTATTAGAAGGAAAACAAAAAATTAAAGAAGCAACATCTACTAATACATCAGTAGTAAATGAAATACAAAAAATAAGTTTTCAAAGATGGTATACCAAATTAAATATAATAATCAATGGAGAATTTAAATTATCTTTAGTTGCATTACTGGATTCAGGAGCAGATTTGAATTGTATACAAGAAGGATTAATACCAACAAAGTATTATGAGAAATCATCCCAAAGACTATCTGGACCTAATGGATCTAGATTAAATATAAGTTACAAATTATCCAAGGTCCATATATGTAAAGATAATTATTGTTTCAAAACCCATCTTATATTAGTAAAGAATCTAAGCTCTCAGATTATATTAGGGCAACCTTTTATAACCTAGATATATCCTTTCTTAGTAAGTGAAAAAGGCATTATTACTAACATAATAAATAAAGAATTAACATTCGAATTTGTAACACCAATGGTAATAAAAGAGGTAAATATATTAAATAATAAAAAGAAACATGTAAAATTTTTAGTAAATTAAATAAATGATAAAAGGATAATTGATCAATTACAACAAGATTCGATACAAAATAAAATTAAAAAGATAGAAGAAAATTTTAAAAACAATGTATGTGCAACAATACCAAATGCTTTCTGGAAAAGAAAACAACATATAGTTGAATTACCTTATATTAAAGGATTTAATGAAAAAGATATACCTACAAAATCAAAATCTATACATATGTCTCAAGAATTAGAATCTCATTGTAAAATAGAAATACAAGAATTATTAGATAAAAAGCTTATAAGATCTTCAAAGTCTCCATGGTCATGTTCAGCCTTTTATGTAATGAATCAAGCTGAAATAGAAAGAGGAGCACCTAGATTAGTCATAAATTATAAACCTTTAAACAAAGTATTAGAATGGATAAGATATCCTATACCTAATAAAAGAGATTTATTAAAAAGGTTATATGATTCAAAGATATTTTCAAAATTTGATATGAAGTCTGGATTTTGGCAAATTCAGATTGAAGAAAAAGACAGATATAAAACAGGTTTTAATGTACCATTTGGACATTATGAATGGAATGTTATGCCTTTTGGATTAAAAAATGCTCCTTCAGAATTTCAAAATATTATGAATGATATTATTATTCCAATAGGTAATTTCGCTATTGTATATATTGATGATGTATTAATATTTTCAAAAAGTATTGATCAGCACTTTAAACATTTAAATATATTTTATGATATCATATATAAAAATGGTCTAGTAGTTTCCCCTACTAAAATAAGTTTATTTAAAACAGAAATAAGATTTTTACGACATAATATAGTTCAAGGTACTATTAAAAAAAGAAGTTTAGAATTTATAAATAAATTTCCTGATGAAATAAAAGATAAAAAACAATTACAAAGATTTCTAGGATGTCTTAACTATATTTATGATTTTTTCAAAGATTTAGGAAGTATATGTAAACCACTATATGAGAGACTTAAAAAGAATCCTAAACCCTGGACAGAAGAACATACTAAGATAGTTAGATATATAAAAGGAAAAGTAAAAGAATTACCTTGTCTAAATATACCACATCCTGAGGCTCATCTTATTGTTGAAACAGACGCTAGTGATATAGGTTATGGCGGGATATTGAAACAAAGATTAAAAAATAGTAAAATTGAAAATTTAGTTAGATTTTATTCAAGATCTTGGAATAATACACAAAGAAACTATTCTACTATTAAAAAAGAAATTTTAAGTATTGTTTTAAATATAAAAAATTTGAAGATGATTTATATATAAAGCCTTTTTTACTAAGAATTGATTGTCTTTCTGCAAAATCTATTATTGAAAAGGATATTAAAATTTTGATTTCTAAATAGATTTTAGCCAGATGGCAAGCTATTTTGAGTAATTTTGATTTTACGATTGAACATATTAAAAGAGAAAACAACCATTTACTAGATTTTTTATCTAGAGAATTTTTACTGGGATGACAAGCTTAGAAAGAAAAGCTATTATACCAAGACCAAAACCTCCTTCCCCATCATCTCCTTCAACACCTATACAACAGAATAGATTCATACCTCTCACACCATATCCATCCACATATAATCCAAGAACAAGACCACCATATTCAACCATTGCCCAATTACAAAATATACCACATAGTTCAAATTCATATATAAGATCCTCAACTACTCAGTCTTCCCCTATAACAAAACCTTCCACATAAAACCCAGGATTTCAGACTAACCCTTATAAACAAGTTGTAAAGATTTTAGAACCCATAAAAGAACAAAAGTTAAATCAGAGATTTTTATCTTTGATTAACTTTATATTTCCAAGAAACACTTTATAACAATGACTATCAAACAAGAGAATATTATGAAGCAGTTTTGACAGAAAGCAGATCTATTATTGTTCATCATACTTATAATAAACAAGAACCAGACAAGATCAATTTTAGTAAAGTCAAGATTATCAAAGTTTTATCTTTAAAAGATTGGGATAACAGGCCTTTTATCAATAGAGTTTTATCAAATTATCTAACATATCCAGGCTATAATTATTACGATTATCAAGAAGCATAGTTCAAGGCGTTTTTGCTAAGAAACCATACCCATACATGGTTTTTCCATATCACAGAAGAATTTTAAAATAAATATCCAAGATGGTTTGTTAATTAGTTTAGATATATGGGAAGTATTCTAGAAATCTTTCCACCAAGAGTTTTACAAGGGTATAATTAATACAAAGTTATGTTTGCTCAAGAAAGTGCACCTCCTTTTTAGTACACTTTACAATTTTCTGTTATATTTAGAATCACATGGATTATGTCATTTACATATAAAAGGAAAGAAGCAGAAGGAACATCACCACCATCGTTGTTACGATAATATAGTGTTAAATGGTGGAAACAAGTTCAAGAAAGTCAAGCAGACAAAAAGGCAGTTATAGCATATCACAACAGTCTTATTAAAAGATCTTTAGGATTATCTACATCAAAATCAACCTCATCAGATGTTGAAACTATACAAAGAATCAAAGAATGTAAAACAGACAAAGATTATTATGATTTATTAAATGAAATAAGGTCATCTCCAACACCAAGTGAAGATATATTTCAAGATTCCCAAGACCTATATGAAGATAAGAATTTTTTATATTTTTAAAAGTTTAGATTTTTAATAATAAGTCTTAATCATTTTGTAAAACGTAATCATAAAAAGAATCAAGGATCTATATTAAAGAAGACAGCTAAGAAGATTTATAAAAGGTAAGACGTAAGCAATGATGAAAGAAGGCATTAGCAATAGAGAAAGACAGCTATGAAGCAGATAGCTCATCTTCCTTTATCAAAAAGAAAAAGATAGGCAGCAAGGACAATAATGCAAGAAGGATATGCCAAGACTTAACCGACAATTGCCGATTACCAAAGAAATTTTAAGAAGATTTTCATCCATAAAAGGAAGAGACTTGATCAAAAGAAAGCAGACTTTAATTTATGAAACAACCCTCAGTAATATTATCAACCTCCAAATGTTCAAAGTGTTTAGAATTTCAGATTTGTATAGCTCCTACTCCTATAAACCAGAACAATTCTGATGTATTTGATCATCCTTATATAAATTTAGTTTCTATAAATCAAGGTATAATTTGATTTCTTATTTCATGTATCATTTATTAGAATTCGTTTTAATTTTTGAATTTATTACATATCTATTTGAATTAATTATGTCAATTATATACATGATTTTTTATATTATCAGAATAGAATTACTTATTTCATATTATAGTATAGACAATTAAACTAGCTTTTGTGATCCTGTTTCCATTTGGTATCAGAGCCATTTGTTTATAAAAAGTAATAGATATAAATATCTTTTAGTTATGATTTGTAATTGCTCATTATGTGTTAAACAAAAAAGATTAAGATACGTATTTATGAGTTCATGACTACGTTGGTAAGCCTTGTCGATCAGTCGGTTGGAATTAGCCGCAACAATGTTAGTAAGACGGTCGTACCACGACGATATGGGGGTGTTCCCGTAGAACATGCATTTATAAAATACAAAGCTTGCTCTTTTAAGTTTAACCAAATAAGTAATTTTAATTCATAATGAACAAGATATCAAAACTATTACTAAGTCAAAAAGGTGGTTCTTCTTCTGATAACGAAAAAGAACATGATCAGACTAATTTTGTTGAAGTTATGATTTCAAATATAGAAAATAAATTACAAAATTGGAGTATTCCTAAACAAGATGTTAAAACTATATATAAAGTTGGATCTTTTGAATTTTTTCAAAGTTATTCTATTAATACTACTGAAAAAACTTTACCTTTATTACAAGATCATTAAAGTATAAAATTATTCTCTGAAAAAGCTATTAAAGAACATAGGAAGTTATATAAATTCTTACATATTGGTTTAGTTCAAGTAGCTATAAAACCTTTAACTAGAACAGGAATTAATGCCCCTATTTGTATGATATTAAAATATTCTAGATTACTTAAGTTTGAACAATCCTTATTAGCCTTAGCTGAGTCTAATATATGTAATGGTCCTATATATTTTAATTGTTATCCAAATTTCACAGTGGCTTTAAAAGATCAAAATATTTTAGATGTTTAAACATTAGATATAAAAACAAAAAAATGTAGAAATAAAAGAAGGATCAGATCCTTTAGTAGTTATTTATAGAGTATATTATAAAACTATGACTACCACTGTTGAACCTCATGCTAGAATACCTGCTACTAAGAATGAAACAATTATTTTTGAAGCAAATTTAGAAAATTCTCAAATATGTATACAACAGTCAATCAGAAGAATGTGAATGTATAGGAAATTGCACCTGTGATTATAAAAAAATAAACACTATAAATAATGAAGATGATGAAGTAAAAAGATTACAGAATTGATAAATAAAGTTGAAGATAAAGAATTAAGAAAAACATATTTAGACAGATTAAAAGAAAAATTGGGTAAAATTGAAGTTATTAATAATACAGAAAATTCACAAATATACAATTTTGATGATATATACAAAAGATTTAATAAAAATACAAAACCTGTAACAATTCCAGAATTACAAGAAGAATTAAGAAATGTAAAATCAGAAATAATATTATTAAAACAAAGAATACAAGTATTAGAAGGAAAACAAAAAATTGAAAAAGCAACATCTACTAATACATCAGTAGTAAATGAAATACAAAAAATAAGTTCTCAAAGATGGTATACCAAATTAAATATATTAATCAATGGAGAATTTAAATTATCTTTAGTTGCATTACTAGATTCAGGAGCAGATTTTAATTGTATACAAGAAGGATTAATACCAACAAAGTATTATGAGAAATCATCAGAAAGACTATCTGGACCTAATGGATCTAGATTAAATATAAGTTACAAATTATCCAAGGTCCATATATGTAAAGATAATTATTGTTTCAAAACCCATCTTATATTAGTAAAGAAT
This sequence comes from Tanacetum coccineum, assembly GCA_026074375.1. Lineage (NCBI taxonomy): Eukaryota > Viridiplantae > Streptophyta > Magnoliopsida > Asterales > Asteraceae > Tanacetum > Tanacetum coccineum. The sequence continues at coordinate 33,429 of BQNB010018423.1, read as the reverse complement.
CTAAGCTCTCAGATTATATTAGGGCAACCTTTTATAACCCAGATATATCCTTTCTCAGTAAAAGGCATTATTACTAACATATTAAATAAAGAATTAACATTCGAATTTGTAACACTAATGGTAATAAAAGAGGTAAATATATTAAATAATAAAAAGAAACATGTAAAAATTTTAGTAAATGAAATAAATGATAAAAGGATAATTGATCAATTACAACAAGATTTGATACAAAATAAAATTAAAAAGATAGAAGAAAATTTTAAAAACAAGGTATGTGCAACAATACCAAATGCTTTCTAGAAAAGAAAACAACATATAGTTGAATTACCTTATATTAAAGGATTTAATGAAAAAGATATACCTACAAAATCAAAATTTATACATATGTCTCAAGAATTAGAATCTCATTGTAAAACAAAAATACAAGAATTATTAGATAAAAGGCTTATAAGATCTTCAAAGTCCCTATGGTCATGTTCAGCCTTTTATGTTATGAATCAAGCTGAAATGGAAAGAGGAGCACCCAGATTAGTCATAAATTATAAACCTTTAAACAAAGTATTAGAATGGATAAGATATCCCATACCTAATAAAAGAGATTTACTAAAAAAGTTATATGATTCAAAGATATTTTAAAATTTTGATATGAAGTCTGGGTTTTGGCAAATTTAAATTGAAGAAAAAGACAGATATAAAACAGGTTTTAATGTACCCTTTGGACATTACGAATGGAATGTTATGCCTTTTGGATTAAAAAATGCTCCTTCAGAATTTCAAAATATTATGAATGATATTATTTTTCTAATAGGAAATTTCGCTATTGTATATATTGATGATGTGTTAATATTTTCAAAAAGTATTGATCAGCATTTTAAACATTTGAATATATTTTATGATATCATATATAAAAATGGTCTAGCAGTTTCCCTTACTAAAATAAGTTTATTTAAAACAAAAATAAGATTTTTAGGACATAATATAGTTCAAGGTACTATTAAACCTATAGAAAGAAGTTTAGAATTTACAAATAAATTTCTCGATGAAATAAAAGATAAAAAATAATTACAAAGATTTCTAGGATGTCTTAACTATATTCATGATTTTTTTTCAAAGATTTAGGAAGTACATGTAAACCACTATATGAGAGACTTAAAAAAGAATCCTAAACCATGGACAGAAGAACATACTAAGATAGTTAGATATATAAAAGGAAAAGTAAAAGAATTACCTTGTTTAAAAATACCACATCCTGAGGCTAATCTTATTATTGAAACTGATGCTAGTGATATAGGTTATGGTGGGATATTGAAACAAAGATTAAAAAATAGTAAAATTGAAAATTTAGTTATATTTTATTCAGGATCTTGGAATGATACACAAAGAAACTATTCTATTGTTAAAAGGAAATTTTAAGTATTGTTTTAAATATAAAAAAATTTGGAGATGATTTATATATGAAGCCATTTTTACTAAGAATTGATTGTCTTTCTACAAAATCTATTATTGAAAAGGATGTTAAAAATTTGATATTCTAAACAAATTTTTGCCATATGGCAAGCTCATATTGAGTAATTATGATTTATAACGATTGAACATTTAAAAGAAGGATCAATCCATTTGATACGGTTAATATAAAGTATATTATAAAACTATGACTACCACTGTAGAACCTCGTGCTATAATACCTGCTACTAAGAATGAAACAATTATTTTTGAAGCAAATTTAGAAAGTTTTCAAATATGTATACCCAAAAGGCTAAATTGGGAAGAAATAACAAGAAATCAGACATGGAAATTAGAAGAAATGGTTCAACCAAAACCATTAAAGTTAAATAAAGAAGTAACTAATATTTTTGAACATACGAACGGGAATATAGAAATATCTTTTGGAAGTAAGATAGGAGAATCATCTAGACATTCAACATATGTACCATCAAATATTATAACAGAAGAAGATAAAGCATATTTAAGAAGAACTCAATCCATGAAATTTAAAGGTGTTGATTTTAATAGTTCTATACCTAAACCATTATACAAAGATGATAATAAAAGTGATGAAACTAATTTTACTTATAATTATAAACCTTCAGAATTAGATCATTACGAGCAGTTAAATTAAAATGAGTTTATAACATTATAATATTAAAAGAGAAATTAAACATTATCAAGATTCTATAAAAAGAAATAAAGAAAATTTACAGTTAACAAAGGAAGAACTATTTATAAGAGAAAATGTTATTTCTTATAAAACTCATACGAGATTATTTATATATTATTCTGAGCATGATGGTCATCTAAGACAAAACCTTAAAAACCTTAAAAGATTAATTCACTAATAATGGAAATACCAAAAATTGAGTTTAAAATGGAAATCGAATATTTAAAAGATGAAATGTTTAATTCATATAATAATGAAAAGTTAGTTTGGTATTACTTAACATTTGATAAAAGAGAAAGATTGCTTCATGAAGTTGAATGACAATTATATATAATCAATAATGAAGAAAACATTTTATTTTTCTCATGGTTACACTTATATTGTATAGAAAAAAGAATAAACCTTCCTTATATCGAAAAAATAGAAGCTACCACAAATATAAATAAAACTTATATAGATCTAAAGTCTAAAGAAACTATAACTAGCATACATCCACCATATAAAGACATTTTAATTAATAAAGAAAAATAAATTGTAGGAATACCTCTAGCTAAACATAATGAAGATGATAAAAAATCTTTATCCACAATAATTTATCAAAATAATTACACAAATGAAATGTTAGAAACTATAGGGCAACAGTTAGATAGAATAGAGAATAATGACAATAATAAAATAGAAGAAGCTAGTATGTCACAACCTAAACAAATTTATATAGAAGAAAACTCTATATTTGTACCATACAATATTGATCATTCTATTAACTTAGGAAAACATGATAATATATTAAAAGATATAGAAGATAAATTATGCAAACTAAATATTAATGTAATAAATAAAGATGATATTTTAGATATATCTGAATTAGAAGATCAATTTACAAATATAGAAATGAATAAAATAAAATACAACCCTTATATATATAATAATACAAATACTCCAAGACAAGAAACAAGAAATTATTACAATAGACCTACACCTCCTGACCTGCAATATAAAGAAAGGCACACCTTATCACAAGCCAGATATGATGGAACTTCAATATATTAATGGAATATAGATGGACATACTGAATATCAAATATTAAATTTATTACAAGAAATGAATATGGCATATTGGAAAGAAAGATTTATAGCAGGATTACCAAAATTATTTGCTGAAAGAATAAGAAATAAATTAGCCAATGTATATAATAACATGATACCTTATAAGGAACTAACTTATGGGGAAATTATTAATCAGATAAATCAAGAAGGATTATTAATCTGTTCTGATTTAAAATTAAAAAAAATAAAGAAAGAAGGAATAAATAATAGAAAAGAATTAGGAAATTTTTGCGAACAATATGGTTATGAACCAATAAAATTACCCCAACTAATTCCAAATGAATAACAAGAGAAAATAAGTATAGAAGATATAAAAAACCAAGTAAGAAATATAAAATATATGAAAAAGGATATAATAAATATAAAAGAAATAAGAAAACTCCGTTTTTCAAAGAAAATAAAAACAAAAACTATAAAGATACAATAATATGTTATAAATGTGGAAGGCAAGACCATACTTCAAAAAATTGTTACACTAAAAAGAAAATTAACGAATTAAATATATCAGATGAACTTAAAGAGCAAATCATGAAAATAATGATAAATGAAGAAATAAGTGACACCAGTATATCAGACTATGAAGAAGACGATTTAAATATAGTAGAAGAAAAATCTAGTAGTAAAGACAGCAATCAATCAGAAGAATGTGAATGTATAGAAAATTGCACCTGTGATTATAAAGAAATAAACACTATAGATAATGAAGATGATGAAGTAAAAAGATTACAGAATTAATAAATAAAGTTGAAGATAAAGAATTAAGAAAAACATATTTAGACAGATTAAAAGAAAATTTGGGTAAAACCGAAGTTATTAATAATACAAAAAATTCACAAATATACAATTTTGATGATATATGCAAAAGATTTAATAAAAATACAAAACCTGTAACAATTCCAGAATTACAAGAAGAATTAAAAAATATAAAATCAAAAATAATATTATTAAAACCAAGAATAAAAGTATTAGAAGGAAAACAAAAAATTAAAGAAGCAACATCTACTAATACATCAGTAGTAAATGAAATACAAAAAATAAGTTTCCTCAAAGATGGTATACCAAATTAAATATAATAATCATTGGAGAATTTAAATTATCTTTAGTTGCATTACTTGATTCAGGAGCAGATTTGAATTGTATACAAGAAGGATTAATACCAACAAAGTATTATGAAAAATCATCCCAAAGACTATCTGGACCTAATGGATCTAGATTAAATATTAGTTACAAATTATCCAATGTCAATATATGTAAAGATAATTATTGTTTCAAAACCCATCTTATATTAGTAAAGAATCTAAGCTCTCATATTATATTAGGGCAACCCTTTATAACCTAGATATATCCTTTCTTAGTAAGTGAAAAATCATTAAAACTAACATAATATATAAAGAATAAACAATCGAATTTTTGTTAAACACCAATTAAAAATAAGAGATATAAATATTGTAGAAAATAAAAAGAAACATATAAAATATTTGGTTAATGAAATAAATGATATAAGAATAAAAAATCAATTACAAGAAAATTATATTAAAAATAAAGTCATAAATTTAGAAGATAAATTTAAAAAGAATGTATGTGCTACTACCCCAAATGCTTTCTGGAAAAGAAAACAACATATAGTTGAATTACCTTATATTAAAGGATTTAATGAAAAAGATATACCTACAAAATCAAAATCTATACATATGTCTCAAGAATAAGAATCTCATTGTAAAATAGAATTACAAGAATTATTAGATAAAAGGCTTATAAGATCTTCAAAGTCCCCATGGTCATCTTCGGCCGTTTATGTTATGAATCAAGCTGAAATGGAAAGAGGAGCACCCAGATTAGTCATAAATTATAAATGTAACACCCCCAAATAGGGTCGCAGCGGAATAAGGGTCCGGGGCATGTTACTTCATAGATCAATAGCACAAGATATATAAGAACGACACAAAAAGTCATTTAAAATGATACATTGGATTTAATTAAAAGACTTAATACAAAAGCATATAGCTTTACTTGTTCATTGTTAAATATAGACAAAATAATTACGAAAACATATTCCCAATTTGATGCACATAAAATCCTTAACGTGGCAAACCTAATGCATCCCAGGCACCATTATGCCAATTGACCTCCTGAAAACCCATTGCTTAAAACGTCAACAAAAAATGTATGTGAATTCATAGGATTAATTAATTACATTATGTAGGACCGCAAGATCTTTCTCTAATACTACAACAAATCAAGGTATTACAAAACCATATTACAATTACACTAAGCTCGTAACACTGAAGCTCGACGCTCTTTCTTGCAATAACAATATATATTGCAATTTAACGCCCAACCGGTATGTCTACCCTAAACAATCAAAAATTCCGACATGCAATAACGTTCGTTCCTAGTGACAGCTAGTCACACCCGAATGGGTATGAGTTCGATTCCCAACAGATCTATTAAATAACATTCGCGCTCAACATAATGTAATACCCCATTACATCTATTGCAACTGACAGTTCATGACATGGGCCTTAACTTGGATTATAGCAACTTAGGCAAAACCTGGTAATCAATACATCGTCCAATTTAAAAAACAAAGCATTTCCACCCCATAATTATAAATCAGTAATAAATTGTAAAAATGTGGGTCCATGGAACTCACCCTGATTTGATAATTCCAATATCGCAGAGACCGCCTACACTAAAAGATCAAATGCAACCAAGTTATCAAAGGTCTTAATAAGTACCATGTACTTTTGATTAACTAACATCAAATACAGTCTATGTTAGTTACATCATACTATCCGTTTCGGGCCTATCAAAATTTAAGAGGTCATGACATTGACGTTTCGAGGAGTTAGGACACTATAATCTGTAAAACCCAACGAACTCGTCGATACGCCATCTCGAAGAGTCCACATTATGAAACTCCCTAGTAATAAATGTACTATTGATAACCATATATAATTTCTATATATTCACTCACCCACTAATGTTTCGTAAAAGATACGTTTAATAAGTTAAAACATTTATAATTACCAATTTAGTAAAACTAGCATAACTTTGTGCGTTTTAGCCCGAGTTTTGACGTTTTCTTATGCCCCCCAAAAAAAAATCTTTTCGGTAGTAGGACGAGTTATCATAATTTGACATTTTCGATAATTGACCCTTAGGTGAAACATAACTTTACTGTTTCACGAACAGACGTGACTTTATTTAAACGCATTTTGTTTGTCCGTAAAACCCGTAAATATCGTATTTTATTCGTTATAGCTCTATTTTTAATGATTCTTTCAAGGACGTTCACGTTATTGAAAGTTCTATAATTTTATGAGGTTTACAAAAATGTAAATTTCTGTCATGAATAGTAACTTTTATAAAAATAGTTTTATAAAAGTTTTAATTGTCGTAAACTCGCGAAATTCATAACTCATTCGTTATTAATTGAAAAATTACGATTCTTATCATTTTGAAATCCTAAAAATATGTATTATTTGTTAAAAATATCAACACTTGCTGTTTAATGTTTTTATAAAAATTTACTTACGACTTCGTTTAATTAACGTATAACTCGTTTTTAACGTAACTTTTTTGTTATTAATCCGTTTAACAAGTTTCTTACCTTTTCGGAATCGTCGTGAATTTTATTATCTTATAAAAACATAAAATCCTTTGTTTGGAATTCGAAAACCTACTGACCCTATATGATCTTTTATATAACTTACTTATATAATATGTTTTATATCTACTTTTCAACCTCACAATTTACCACAAGCCTTTTATAACTATATATATCATATGTTATGCATATAATAATGTCCATAAGTTCATATTTGTCCAAGATCATCAAGATCACAAGTTATTAACTTTACATGGAATCATAAACTTTCTTAATTAACTTTTAATTACAAGTTTATATATAAACTTTTTATGCTTAAACCGAGATTGTACAAGACTTATATATCCTTTATTTCATGATATTACCATGATATTACCAACATCATAAATAGTGAGAAAGTGTACAAAATCATAACACAAGTAAAACTATATTTATCATTTTCAAAAGTATTCCTCATGGGATTTTCACTATATTGCAAACAATCATAACATAAAAACTTCTAACTAAAAGTCAAAAGGTTTAAAGTAAAACCTTAATCGATGTTATTAAATGATGAGCTAAACAATCAAACAAACCCTTGTTTATCCTTAAAATCCAAGTGCTTGCACAAAGAAAACCTTGTTTCTCATAAAAATCCCTAGCTTCCTTTTCTTGATTATTACGTTGCAAATTGTGATTCCAATGGTTGGAAAACACCTTAGAATGACTTGTAATGGATGTAGTATAGAAGGTATAGGATTGAATAAAATTTTGTATGGATTGATTTAAGGGGGTGTTTTTGTGCGTGAGCTTAAGGAGAGAAAAAGGTGAAGAAATAAGTTACGATTTTTTCTAAGTGGTTTATTCTACCTATGTGATACAATCTATATACAATTTTATGTATATATGACCTGCAATGGTAAAAAGTAAGAAATACACAATCAACAAACAAATAGGGTTTTATAAGATTCTTGTTTTTGTGTCTTTGTCAAACCAACATGGGAATGGCAAGTATTAATGCAAATGAGGTACAATTACCAAGTTTGGAAATTATTACTTATATCTTAATGAATCAATTTTGCCAAAAATTTCGGCCAAAGTTAAATCTATGGGGGTGATGATATTGAAGTAATTTATATGTTTGGTGTATAAATATATTGGTTTTGTAGAACGTAAAAAGTTTTGGTGGTTCCGGATGTGCCTAAACTCAGATTTATATCCGCGAAACTGATACAATTTACTATCCGCTTAAAAATAAAATGAACACGACCATAATTATTCTCAAAATATTATTTAATGACTTGATTGAATGTAAACACGCTTAAGTGATTGAAGCCCTTTACATTACACGCTAACAAGAATTATTAGATAAAAAACTTATAAGATCTTCAAAGTCTCCATGGTCATGTTTAGCCTTTTATGTAATGAATCAATCTGAAATAGAAAGAGGAGCACCTAGATTAGTAATAAATTACAAACCTTTAAACAAAGTATTGGAATGGATAAGATATCCTATACCTAATAAAAGAGATTTACTAAAAAAGTTATATGATTCAAAGATATTTTCAAAATTTGATATGAAGTCTGGGTTTTGGCAAATCCAAATTGAAGAAAAAGACAGATATAAAACAGGTTTTAATGTACCATTTGGACATTACGAATGGAATGTTATGCCTTTTGGATTAAAAAATGCTCCTTGAGAATTTCAAAATATTATATATACAAATGGTCTAGCAGTTTCTCCTACTAAAATAAGTTTATTTAAAACAGAAATAAGATTTTTAGGACATAATATAGTTCAAGGTACTATTAAACCTATAGAAAGAAGTTTAGAATTTACAAATAAATTTTCTGATGAAATAAAAGATAAAAAACAATTACAAATATTTCTTGGATGTCTTAACTATATTCATAATTTTTTCAAAGATTTAGGATGTATATGTAAACTACTATATGAGAGGCTTAAAAAGAATCCTAAACCATGGACAGAAGAACATACTAAAATAGTTAGATATATAAAAGGAAAAGTAAAAGAATTACCTTGTCTAAATATACCACATCCTGAGGCTCGCCTTATTGTTGAAATAGACGCTAGTGATATAGGTTATGGTGGGATACTAAAACAAAGATTAAAAAATAGTAAAATTGAAAATTTAGTTAGATTTTATTCAGGATCTTGGAATGATACACAAAGAAACTATTCTACTGTTAAAAAAGAAATTTTAAGTATTGTTTTAAATATAAAATTTTTTGAAGATGATTTATATATGAAGCCATTTTACTAAGAATTGATTGTCTTTCTGCAAAATCTATTATTGAAAAAGACGTTAAAAATTTGATTTCTAAATAGATTTTTGCCAGATGGCAAGCTATTTTGAGTAATTTTGATTTCACGATTGAACATATTAAAGGAGAAAATAACCATTTACCAGATTTCTTATCTAGAGAATTTTTACAGGGATGACAAGTTCAGACAGAAAAGCTATTATACCAAGACCAAAACCTCCTTCCCCATCATCTCCTTTAACACCTATACAACATAATAGATTTATACCTCTCACTCCATATCCATCCACCTATAATCAAAGAACAAGACCACCATATTCAGCCATTGCCCAATTACAAAATATACCACAGAGTTCAAGTTCATATATAAGATCCCCAATTACTCAGTCTTCCCTTATAACAAAACCTTCCTCAGAAAACCTAGGATTTTAGATTAACCCCTATAAACAAGTTGTTAAGATTTTAAAACCTATAGAAGAAGAAAAGTTAAATCAGGGATTTTTATCTTTGATTGACTTTATATTTCCAAGAAACACTCACTTTTATAATAATGACTATCAAACAAGAGAGTATTATGAAGCAGTTTTGATATAGAGTTGATCCATTATTGTTCATCATACTTATAATAAACAAGAACCAGACAAAATCAATTTTAGTAAATTCAAGATTATTAAGGTTTTATCTTTAAAAGATTGGGACAACAGACCTTTTACCAATAGAGTTTTATCAAATTATCCAACATATCCAGGTTATAATTATTACGATTATCAAGAAGCATGGTTCCTGGCGTTTTTGTTAAGAAACCATACCCATACATGGTTTTTCCATTTCATAGAAGAATTTTCAAATAAATATCCAAGATGGTTTGTTAATTGGTTTAGATATATGGGAAGTATTCTAGAAATCTTTCCACCAAGAGTTTTACAAGGGTATAATCAATACAAAGTTATGTTTGCTCAAGAAAGTGCACCTCCTTTTGGGTACACTTTACAATTTTCTGTTATATTTAGAATTCCATGGATTATGTCATTCACATATAAAAAGAAAGAAGCAGAAGGAACATCACCACCATCGTTGTTACGACAATATAGTGTTAAATGGTGGAAACAAGTTCAAGAAAGTCAAGCAGATGAAAAGGTGGTTATAGTATATATCAACAGTCTTATTAAAAGATCTCCAGGTTTATCTACTCCAAAATCATCCTCATCAGATGCTGAAACTATACAAAGAATCAAAGCATGTAAAACAGACAAAGAGTATTACGATTTATTGAATGAAATAAGGTTATCTCCTACACCAAGTGAAGATATATTTCAAGATTCTCAAGACCCATATGAAGATGAGAATTTTTTAAATTTTTAAAAATTTAGAGTTTTAATAATAAGTTTTAATCATTTTGTAAAATGTAATCATAAAAGAATCAAGGATCTATATTAAAGAATACAGCTAAGAAGATTTCTAGAAGGCAAGACGTAAGCAATGATGAAAGAAGGCAATAGCAACAAGAAAAGACAACTATAAAGCAGACATCTCATCCACTATCAAAAAGAAAAGAGTAGACAACAAGGACAAAAATGCAAGAAGGATAATAATGCAATAAGGACGAATCTTAACCGACAATCGATGGTTACCAAAGAAATTTCAAGAAGATTTTCATCTATAAAAAGAAGAGACTTCCTCAAAGAGAGATGGACTTGAATTTATGAAAAAACCGATTTGTATAGCTCCTACTCCTATAAACCAGAACAATTCCGATGTATTTGATCATTCCAGTATAAATTCAGTTTCTATAAATCAAGGTATAATTTGATTTCTTATTTCATGTATCATTTATTAGAATTCGTTTTAATTCTTACAAAATTAATACTGTTTAATGAAATACTTATATACATGATATACATGATTTTTTATATTATCATAATAGAATTACTTATTTCATATTATAGTATAGACAATTACTTATTTCATATTATACGTATATATATATATACATAGGTGTGCGTTCAAGTGAGAAGGCTAATTTTTGTGAGAAGGAAAGAATAGATCTTGGCCATTCATTAACCCTTCTTTTTTCTAGATCTAAAGGTCCAGATTAATTCACAGTTTACATTAAATATATTAAGAAGGGTATTTTCGTCCTTTTTAAATTCAAATCTAAAATAAAAGGAAAAAACATACAAACACTCATTCTGAGTGTGAAACCCACCATAAACACTCTCTAATTACGTACACTGACACAACCCTTCACCACCAACCACCACAGCCTTCACCACCGACCACCACATCCTTCATTACCGACTTCCATCGTCACCACTATTAACCATCATTCATGACAATAATCATCACCAATCAGACCGGTCACTATAGTGTTGCATCAATAATCACCATGATGATCATCATCAAAATCGAAAAGCCCTCCCAATTAATGAAGAAGACGAGCTTTTCAAATCAGTAAGTGTTATTTTTCTTATGTTTGATATAATTTAATTGTACAATTGTGAATTATAATGCATTTGAAGTTATTATCATTGTTTAAATTGTAGATATGTCACATGTGAATGTAGAGATTATGAATTAGGTATTGATTGTTATAGGCGACTTAATAAGTTTGCCTAAAGTAGAATACATCAGATATTAAGTTTATTAAGAGTATCTTCGCGCGTGAAAATATAGGAGCTATTTTTCTTCACCCGTGAAAAGTTTAGTAAAAGCATCTTCACATGTGAAAATATAAGAGATATTTTTCTTCACCGGTGAAAAGTTTAGTAAAAGCATCTTCACATGTGAAAATATAGGAGATATTTTTCTTCACCGGTGAAAAGTTTAGTAAAAGCATCTTCACATGTGAAAATATAGGAGATATTTTTCTTGGTGCGTGAAAATTATCAACAAGGAATGAAGCTTTGATGTTACCAAGGCATCAATGTCTCTGATTTTAGGAATATCTTGCCACTAGTCCACCTTGGAGATGCTTAAGTTTAGAACCCGTTATCCGGTTGAAAATCAGTATAGGAGTTGCTTATTTGTATTTCTATTTGAATCTGATTATTTACTGCTAATATCCATTAATAAGTAGAATAACGGCTTATAACAAAAAGGCATAGGCATTTATTAATACCGAATACGTTGATGCTTATTTGTACTTTTAATATTGGGATTTCTTATATAATTATTTTCTTTTTGTGGAAAAAGAAATTTGAAGGTGCTTAATGTAAATAACTTTGCAGATAATCAGTTCTAGTAAGGAATCCTAAACAATCCTTTTTCGAGATGATGGCTTGATAGGATAAGATAAGATATTAGCTATGTGAGGTTTGAAAAAATATTTCGACAAATTTTAATTGATAAATCTTACAGTTGGTAATGATTTTCAAAATTCTGATGTGTTCTAAATGAAATTTCTTTATCAACTGTTGAGTATAAATTAGCGTAATTGCCAAATAGTGGACCAATTCATGATATGATTGTTGTGTTTTGACACACGAGAAGTAAATCCGTACAATATCTCTTGCATTGCATTTTGTAACAGGTGATCATGTGCCTCTGCAAATTAGTAGTCTTAATATGCAATCCCAAACACCTCTTTAATTTCTTACTTGCTCTACATGTGCAAGCTTTTTATCTTCTGATATAAACTTTTTAAGGATGTTTTGGATCGCTTATTTGATTAGTTTGTGTCTGTAGTATTAAGTTCTGAATAATCAATTTGTAACTGCTTGATCTAATGATAGTTAATTATCATGTTGCGTGTTGTTACATTTAATAATATGCCTTTTTTTCTTTTGATATAAAAGTTTAAGGGCATAAGTAGATACGTGGTAAGTGATGACTCGGGTGTTGAACACAAGGTCAGTTATGGACATTATGGATATTGAGAAAGAACTGAAAGTTGTTGTTGAGGTCCCCTAGATAGAACCTAAGTGAAGTACTATATATAAGGGATATGTAAGGGAGTCTGGCCTTCTTATAAAGGTGAATGGGAAAGCACTAGATCGTTGAAAACAAAATGAAAACTGACTTGTAGATAACTTGGACATCATGTTTTTTTAATAAGTTATCCCAAACACCCTTTTAGCTAAAATGACTGCTTATGTGCTTATTCTGTATGATATGTCAAAGTGTTTGGGATTGCTTATCTGATTACTTGTATGTAAAAATAAGCAGTTAGGAGTTTCTTGTTGAAAAATAAGAATATTGATATGAACAACTTTTAGTAAGCAAAGCTAAACACCCCTCTTTTGTCAAAACACAAAAGAAATGCATGTCTTTTGCAAGAGCAGAGTCAATGGTCCAGCAAGCACATACTACAAGTTATAACATCCTATACATAGTAATGTCCACAGATTACACCTACCACACAGACTTTCCTAGTAGCACATCGGTAGGCCCCAAAGGGTGAAAAGGTGTCGTCACACTAACCCAACACCAAAAAAAGCTAAAAACTATGTTTCATTTTTCTAAAAGACTAGCAGATTTTAATGTATAATAATGCCACAGATTATAAGAGAAGGGAATCCTGTTCACAAAATGGTGTTTATAGTTTCATGGTCAGGTAAAGCGAACCCACTTGTTAAGTCGTGGGATGGTTGCAACAAGCACCTTGGAACTAGGGAGCTTCTTTGGGGATAAACTTATCTCATGTAAGGTCCTTTACTAATATCATCGCCTTGTTCTGGAGTCTAGACATTAGATACTTGTTTTTATTACTATAGTTAGAAGTGGTGTAATAGATGGGTCGGGTGGGCTGAATTACGGGTCATTTATAGCATGAGTTGGTTTGTGTAACCAAACCATGATAGAAAGTATGTTCGTGAAGAATTCTAGTTAATTGCTCTAACGTTGGAATCAGGTCAGAAAGGTGAATGCTGCTGGTGGTGGTATATATGTTTGAGTTGCAGATTAAGTTTGGTGCCAGGAACGTAGTCTTGTTGTGATTGAATTTAGTATTTGAGTTGACGGTTAATTGACTCGGTTGTCATATTAATTGCCAAGAAAAAGTTATAAAATGTGAACTTAATTTTGGAGGTCAAGCTAGGCATCTGGTACAGTGTCGGAATTTTCTAATGAAATCAACTCTTGGGGGGCCATATGTAAGTATGTAAAATTTTGTGTTTGCCCTTGTTTTTTGTTCTACCCATCCCAGAACATTTATTTAAAAACCATGGTATTTGACGTCTATGACCTAACTACACGAGGTCGATGCAAAAGTTCTTTCCTCACATAGGCATGGGCGAACTTTAGGTCTTTTGAAAATGAGTGTCTATTTAGGAATTTAACAGCACCTACATGGATTTGAACATGGTATGCAGGTGGTATGAGTGATCAAGTGATTCAAGTCAGTTGTAAATCAATATTAAAATTACAATAAGCACATCTAAGGTTATAATGGCGTTCTGGTAAATTTAGAGTTCAGATATAAGGCATTTGTAAGACTTATGACATTATAGGTGAGACCGAGTACATATTTGAGGTTTAGTCTTGTATATTTTTTATGAGTTTATTTACTCTCGTATGAATTATTATCTCAGCTTTATTGTTTAATTTTATGTTGGTTTGTTGATACAGGTATGGAGGACAAGTCATGGTTTGTTAGGTGCATGCAAATTTTGTGCTAATAGTTAATAAAGGCTGCAGCAACAAAAGTGGAGGACAAAACATGTTTATAAAACAAAGTGTATCCTAATGGCGCTTCTAATGTGGGTGATCTTGCAGCTGGAGGGGCTTCTAATCGGTATATGGGAACACGGTTGCCTATGGTAAGATGATATAATTGATAATTACTTATTAATAGTATTATTAATAAACAATGCACATTATGTTTTATGCAAGCAAATCTTAATATAGTATGCTGATTGAACATCTCATTTATTGTAGGATGTGGCTGAATACCAAATGCCACTTCTTCGTGAGATTGAGATTTGTTTAAAGAAAAAATGCGATAAGTTAGCTGACGCTTTTATAGATTCTGACTTAGGTCAGTCTCTCTCGTTGTCACTTTCCTTTTTTATTTTCCTTCATTGTTCCCCTTATTGTGATTTGCATCTCACTTGGTGATGTGATAAGGATTGCTTAATTTGATTTAAGAGGGTGTTTAGATTAGATAATCAGTTGTAATAAAAGGGTGGTAGAATACACTGAAGATAGTGTTTGGATGTGCCACAATAGCCTATAAGAATTAGAAATCAGGTGTCTGAGATTTAATGTTTGTCAAAGTTTTATTAATTTGAGAAACCTTCTTTTTTTCTTATTTAGTCCCATATCATTATATATTCTTTAATGTCATTTATAGCCTGTTTTAATACTTAGGGATCTTACCTCACTTCTTAGGAAACCACTCTATACTAATTCCATAATGTTCTAAAGTTTCTGCATACTGTACTTAATTCTAACTATTTTTAAATGTGATGATAGGAGAGGGTACTGTGGTAAATGCATCTCCATGTGGTAAGATTAATTATATTTGGAAAGGTCACTTCTTAAAGCTATAATTTCTCAACTTTTCATACCCTTTTGTAGTTATCCTGACATGCCAGCTGAAGTTCATAAAATTTGCAGGTATGGATTTTTACCATATGTGCAGTTATGCATTTATCAGTAATCATTAGGACCTTTTGGTTAGTATTTTGATGAGTGTCTTCGCTTTTAATAAGGAAAATATGTTTGATATAGAGGTATAGGGTGATGGGTTCAAGTCAAAACGGGCAAAAACTTGAATCATTTTATTTAAGAACTTTTAACTTTCTAGTGACTTAGGAACTCGCTTTGTTTCTCTTAAATTACAGCCGAGGTTGTGGCAAGGTCATCAACATGGCTTGGCAGAGTCCTTTCTTGTGTTTGCGCTCAGAGTATAGAAGATGATTCTCGCCCGTCATTTGATTTGACCCCTGCCCAGGTTCTGTTAATAATGATTAATAAATGCTAACATAATAAGTGCCTAATAACACCATGCTCGTAGATGGTCTTGGCTCTATAAGTATCGCTGTTCAATTATTCTATCTATAGTGCTTCTTGATACTAGTAAAACGTTATGTATTTAGTTTTTGAGATTATTGTATTTATGGAACTTCATCACTCATATCCTCAGTTATTTAATAAAATAGTATCATCACAATCTCTGTTATTCAATATTTCGGTAAGGTTACTTTAGAATTTGGACAATTTGTAGGTTGAGCTTGAATATTGCTGTGTGAAGTGAGTGAATCTTCGTAAACAGAAGACGATGCATAGGGTTTGGGTTCACGTAAAGTTCCAAAAACCCATGTAAGTTATGTTGTATTATTATATAGGATAAAAGAAAGAGCATCAACAAGTATTAGAACTATAAAGAGAATCGCTTTCAAAACATGTTAGTTGCTCCATATGAAAATGGGTTGGTTTGTCCACATTTAATTGATCATGTACTCTAAACTCCTTATTGTGGACTGTGGAGTTAGAACATACATTTTACAAGCATGAGATGGTATAGTTGCGGAGATCTGTCCCTTGAATGATTTATGAGTTGAATGCTGTACAAAATAGCATTTTGTTACTGCATGCTAGGATGTAAAAATCTTTGTAGGGTAACAAAAAACTATTTTGAAAGTCTTACAGCTCATAAGTCACAAAATTTAGTCGTATCGGGTTGACCCGACCCACCCTAACCCGAACCAGATAAGGCTTATCGGGTCATGTTAAATCGGGTTAAAAAATCTTGTCTGGTTGTTTTGACCCGAACCTGATAACTTGATAGTGTAATTGGGTTGGGTTAGATATTTTATGTTATCTGGTTATCGGGTCATCGCGATAAGACCCGTTATATAATTTCATAAATCTGACTCTAATGCTTTCGGTTGGGCAGCTTCAAAAGCTAAAAGTAGAACCTATGCTTTTACATTACCTCTCCCAGATTGACATGCATGTAGGAAACTAGGAATATACAATATACTCATAAGTCATACGGCAACTGATCGTAGTAGTAAAATACTCTGTAGCATTTTGATAATATATGTAGACGTACAAGAGTTAGAGGCAGTTTAGAAAATTTGTTGCTAGCATTAAACATTAGAAATGACAATATGTGTTAAGTAATGTATCAAAACGGAAAGAGTGCTGCTTTTCACAACTTTAGCTTAGGTAGTACCCAAAAATAGCAACACTAGAAGCTAAAACTCGTTATTTGTTAATTAGTCGACTTATAAAAAAAGCAAACACCGGAATAGTTAAGTCCATGGCTAACGAATCAATCATTATTTAATCATTATAAAGTTATATAGAACACAATAAACAAAGTTATGTAAGAAGGACTGGTAGTCACTTAGAATCCAAGGTGGTCTATTTTAGTCTTTCAGATGCTAGTTCAATTTACCCTCAAATCGTTGGAACTATTTTGTCATCAGATACTCTGTCGTTACTGTATCACCTGTTAACAGAATCATGGACCCGACATAACCCGACCTGAATACAACCGAAATCGGGTTTGTTTGCGGGTTAGTTTTAAAAAAACAAAACCGGACCTGATAAGACCTGATAACCCGTCTCGATAAAACCCCTAGTCGTATATCTGACCAGTAAGCAGTAATTTGGCTTGTTTGACCCGTCTCTGTTCCATAGATCTACAACAACTTTCTTATGTGCCAGAGGCTCAGCCCACGCCTGCTTTTTATTTAAGTTGTGATAATTAGATAGTTCCAAATGAACTTCCAAACACCTTAACATGAAGGATGAGAGAATTGTAACCTCCGAATCGCCATTTTTCTTAACCTTTTTTCCTTGAACATTAAGTGCATCTACATCAGGATGTGAGAGCCAATGAGTAAATTTCAGAAATTTAATAGGTATAAACGAGCTATTATTTATTGTGTAATTACACTGACCTTATTAACCGTCATAACTTCTTTATTAAGAGGTCAATTGCATTTGTATTTGCTCATTGAGCGGCTTCACAGCCAACCAGTTGGCACGAGTAGAAGAATGTCAATCTCTCATCGACTTTTTCTATATAAAACCAACGTATTAAATATACTGGTATGTTGCAATAAAAAATTGTTACTATTATACATCAATGTGTATACCTTTGCTAATGCCCAAATGCTAAAATATTTGATTTGATGGTTTGCTGTCTTTGGGAGATAATCAACTACCGAATATTTCATTGAAACAAATTCAACAACATTTCGATCAATTGTTTCCAGTTATCATGGCAAACTAGTTCTTGCATCAATACATGTAACTAAAATAAGACCATTGTATTTGCTCTTAATTTCCTGGCCAACCCACTGTTGTTTTCTTTGTGGTCACTTCTGAAGAGCTAATGTACATCTATATATCTACAGTGTCTAAACCAGACTTCGATAAACCGGAACATAGGTGGAAAAGGGTGCATCGTTTACTAATCGAAGCCATTGAGGATATTCTTTCCTCATATGGAAAGGTAAGAGTTCCATTAGAACCGCTTGTATTACTAAACTTCTTTTTTAGTTTTAATATGTGCTCTTGCTTACTAGACGTCGAACATAATATCAGCTGCCAACTCTCATGGTAAAATAATATGACATGAATTATGGATAATGTTTTGAACCGCTAATTTTGTGGTCTTGTTGATATGTGTTGTTGAAAACAGTGTTTACTGCTAAACTAATATAGTGAAGCTGTTTCAGTTAGGATGAACAACAATCTCTAATCTTATGGAATGGGATGTTACCGCTAATCACCAAGAAGAAATGATTCGTGGAAAACATTTTTGGAGTTAAGTCAGATTGAGAAACAACACAGGTTTTTGGAAGTGGGCTCCAATGTACAGATTTATGCTCTCGGAATAAACAACTTAATATATTTTTTCAGTGGTTGATGCTTGAATAATCTTTGTAACAATAGCTCCTATAGGTAATTGAACATTATTCATACACGAAAAAAGAATGCTCATGTATATGTATTTTCTTGTAAATACAGTTTATCCGCGAAGAAAAAAATATATAAATGTATGTGCATTTACTAGGTAAGAAAGTTAAGTCACACGCGAAGACAAAAAAATATAAATCTACGTGTGTTTACTTGTAAAAAATGTTTATCCACACTCGAAGAAACAGATATATACGCCACTTACAGGTGTAAATGTATTGATAATGAAGAAAATGTATTCACGTTCTATATAAATGTACGTGTGTTTACTAGTAAAGAAAGTTTATTCGTACAAGAAGAAAAAAGTATATAAATACACTAGTAAGATAAATTCGTCATCCTTCCTTATAATTTGCACATGTGAAGATACATTTTTATAAAACTTAAATAATCGTCTAGTGAACAACATTATCTCATGTTTTTGCACTTCTAGTATAAAGAATATGCTAGGAGGATCAATGCTTCAATCCTTGCTCATAATTTGCATGCGTTAAAATATCAATATCTTATAATTTTGCACTTCTAGTATAAAAAATACATTAGTAAGATAAAATCTTCAATCGTTGCTCATAATTTGCACATGTGAAGATAATTCTTACAAAACTTAAATAATCGTCTAGTCAAATCAATATCTCATATTTTTGCACTTATAATATAAAGAAATACGCTAGTTAGAGCAACGTTTCAATCCTTGCTCATAATTTGCACGCGTGAAGAAAATTTTACGAAACTTAAATAATCGTGTATTAAATATCAATGTCTTATAATTTTGCACTTCTAGTATAAAAAATACACTTGTAAGATACAATCTTCAATCTTTGCTCACAATTTGCACATGTGAAGATGCATTCTTACAAAACTTAAGTAATCGTATAGTAAACATGAATATCTCATATTTTTTTCATTTCTAGTATAAAAAATACGTTAGTAAGAGGTTTCAATCCTTTCTCATAATGCGTGAAGATAATTTTACGAAATTTAAATAATCGTGTATTAAATATCAATATCTTATAATTTTACACTTCTAGTATAAAAAATACACTAGTAAGATAAAATCTTCAATTGCACATGTGAAGATACATTCTTATAAAACTTAAATAATCGTCGATTAAACATCAATATCTCATATTTTTGTACTTCTAGTATTAAAAATATGCTAGTAAGATAAAAGCTTTAATTTTTGCTCATAATTTGCACGCCTGAAGATATCCATAGAAAACTTAAATAATCGTTTATAAAACATCAATATCTCTTATTTTTGCACTTCTAGTATATATAAAATAAACTAGTAAGATCAAACCTTCAATTCTTGCTCATAATTTTTAAGTGTGAAGATATTCTTACACAACTTAAATAATCGTCTATTAGATATCAATATCTCATATTTTTCACTTATAATATAAAAATACGCTAGTAAGATAAAAGGCTTAATCATCACTCATAAGTTGCACGTGTGAATATATTCCTACAAAAATTAAATAATCGTCCAATAAACATGAATATCTGATATTTTTTCACTTCTAATATAAAAAATACGCTAGTATTATCAAAGTTTTAATATTTGCTTATAATTTGCACGAGTGAAGATATTCATCCAAAACATAAATAATTGTCTATTAAACATCAATATCTCCTATTTTTGCACTTCTAATATAAAAAAATACACTAGTAAGATAATAGTTTCAATCCTTACTCATACTTGGCACGCGTGAAGATATTCTTACAAAACTTAAATAATCGTCTATTAAACATCAATATCTAATATTTTTACACTTATAGTATAAAAAATACGCTAGTAAGATCCAAGCTTATATTATCACTCATAATTTGCATGTGTGAAGATACTCTTACAAAATTTAAATAATCGTCTACTGAACATTAATATCTCATAATTTTGCACTTCTAATGTAAAAAATACGCTAATAAGAGCAATGTTTCAACCTTTTCTCATAATTTGCACATGTGAAGATATTTTTGACAAAACTTAAACAATCTTCTATTAAATATCAATATATCATACTTTTGCAACTTCTAGTATATAAAAATACACTAGTAAGATGAAACCTACAATCTTTGCTCATAATTTGCAAGTGTGAAGATATTCTTACAAAACATAAATAATAGTCCATTAGATATCAATATCTCATATTTTTGAACGTCTAATATAAAAAGTGCGCTAGTAAGATCAAAGCCTCAATCATCGCTCATAATTTGCACGTGTGAAAATATTATTACAAAACTTAAATAATCGTCTATTAAACATGAATCTCTCATATTTATACACTTTTAATCTAAAAAATATGCTAGTACGATCAAAGCTTAAATATTTGCTTATAATTTGCACGAGTGAAGATATTCTCACAAAACTTAAATCATAGTTTATTAAATATCAATATATCGTATTTTTGCACTTCTACTATAAAAAATACGCTAGTAAGATACTCATAATTTTCACGCATGAATATATTCTTACATAACTTAAATAATCGTATATTAAATATCAATATGCCATATTTTTGCACTTATAGTATAAAAAACGCTAGAAAAATTAGAGCTTCAATCATCACTCATTATTTGCATGCGTGAAGATATTCTTACAAAATTTAAATAATAGTCTACCGAACATGAATATCTCATAATTTTGCACTTCTAGTATAATAAATACGCTAGTAACTGCAATGTTTTAATCCTTGCTCATAATTTGTACATGTAAAGATATTCTTACAAAACTTAAATAATCGTCTATCAAACATTAATATCTTATATTTTTACATTTCTATAATAAAAAAATACTCCTATAAAATCAAATCTTCATTCCTTGCATATAATTTGCACGTGTGAAGATATTCTTACAAAACTTAAATAATCGTCTATTAAATATCATATCTCATATTTTTGCACTTGTAATATAAAAAACACGCTAGTAAGATAAAACCCTCAATCATCGCTCACAAGTTTCATATGTGAAGATATTCCTATAAAACAAAAATAATCGTCTATTAAACATGAATATCTCATATTTTTTTGCAATTAGCAAGATCAAATTTCAATATTTGCTTGTAATTTGCACGAGTGGGATAGTCTTACTAAACATAAATAATTGTCTATTAAACATCAATATCTCCTATTTTTGCACTTTTAATATAAAAAATACGCTAATAAGATCAAAGTTTCAATTCGTACTCATAATTTGCACGCATGAAGATAATCTTACGAAACTTAAATAATTGTTTATTAAACATCACAATCTCTTATTTTTGTACTTCTAATATAAAGAAATCGCTAGCAAGATCAAAGCTTCAATCCTTACTTATAACTTGCATGCGTGAATATATTCTTACAAAACTTAAATAATCGTCTATTAAACATCAATATCTAATATTTTTACACTTCTAGTATAAAAAAAAATAAGCTAGTAAGATCAGAACTTTAGTCTTTGCCCATAATTTGCATGCGTAAAGATATATTTTTACAAAACTTAAAAAACCGACTATTAATTATCAATATCTCCTATTTTTGCACCTCTAGTATAAAAAATATGTTATTAAGATCAAAGCATTTATCCTTGCTCATAACTTTCACGCGTGAAGATATTCTTACAGAATTTAAATAATCATCTATTAAACGTGAGTATATCCTATTTTCGCACATCTAGTATAAAAAAATACGCTAGTACCATGCTCATAATTTTCACGCATGCAGATATGTTTACAAAACTTAAATAATCGTCTATTAAATATAAATATATCATATTTTGGCACTTCTAATATAAAAATACGCTTGTAAGATCAAATTTTCAATCCTTATGCACGTGTAAAGATATTCTTACAAAACTTAAATAATCGTCTATTAAACATCAATATCTCCTATTGTTGTACTTCAATTATAACAAAAACCGCTAGTAAAATCAAAGCTTTAATCCTTGCTCATAATTTGCACGCTTGAAGATATTTTTATAAAACATAGATAATTGTCTATTAAACATCAATATCCCCTATTTTTGCACTTCTAGTATATAAATACTTTAGTAAGATCAAAACTCCAGTAATTTCTCATAATTTGCACGCGTAAAGATATTCTTACAAAACTTAAATAATCGTCTATTATACATCAATATCTCATATTTTTGCACTTATAGTATAAAAATACTCTAGTAAGATCAAAGCTTCAATCCTAGCTCAAAATTTGCACATGTGAATATATTTTTACACAATTTAAATAATTGTCTAATCAACATGAATATCTCATAATTTCGCATTTCTAGTATAAAAATACGCTAGTAAAAGCAATGTTTCAATCTTTTCTCATAATTTGCATGCGTGAAGATATTTTCACAAAACTTAAATAATATTCTATTAAATATCAACATATATCATATTTTTGCACTTCTAGTAAATATATTGCTCATAATTTGCACGTGTGAATATCTTCTTACAAAACTTAAATAATCGTCTATTAAATATCAATATCTTATATTTTTCCACTTCTACAGCAAATATACGCTTGTAAGATCAAAGCTTAAATCATTGCTCATAATTTGCACGTGTGAAGACATTATTACAAAACTTAAATAATCATTTATTAGACATGAATATCTAATATTTTTGCACTTCTAGTAAAAAAATATATGATAGTAAGATCAAAGCTTCAATTTTTTCTCATAATTTGCACGAGTGAAGATATTCTTACGAAATTTAAATAATCATCTACTCAACATGAATATCTTATAATTTTAAACTTCTAGTATAAAAAAGATGCTAGTAAGAGCAATATTTCAATCCTTGCTCATTGTTTGCACGTGTGAAGATATTTTCACAAAACTTAAATAATATTCTATTAAATATGAATATATCATATTTTTGCTTTTCTAACATAAAAAATGCGCTAGTACCATCAAAGTTTCAATCATTACTCATAATTTGCACGCGTAAAGATATTCTTACAAAACCTAAATAATCATGTATTAAACATCAATATCTATTATTTTTGTACTTCTAGCATAAAAAAACTTCTAGTAAGATCAAAGTTTTAATCCTTACTCATAATTTGCACGCGTGAATATATTTTTATAAAAATTGAATAATCGTCTATTAAACTGCAATATCCCCTATTTTTGCACTTCTAGCATATAAATATGCTAATAAGATCAAAACTTCGGTCTTTGCTGATAATTTGCAAGCGTAAAGATATATTCTTACAAAACTCAAATAATCGTCTATTAAATATCACTCTCCTATTTTTTCACTTCAAGTATAAATAAACGCTATTCAGATCAAAGCTTTAATCCTTGCTCATAATTTTCACACATGAAGATATTCTTACAAAACTTAAATAATCATCTATTAAACATCAATATATCTTATTTTTGCACATCTAGTATAAAAATACGCTAGTACCATGCTCATATTTTCACGCACGAAGATATGTTTACAAAACTTAAATAGTCATCTATTAAACATTAATATCTTCTTATTTTTACACTTCTAGTATAAAAAGTACGCTAGTAAGATTAAAAGTTCAATCATTGCTCATAATTTTCGCGCACGAAGATATTGTTACAAATCTTAAATATATCTCTTATCATTGCACTTCTAGTATAGAAAAATACGTTAGTAAGACCAAAGCGTCAATCCTTGCTCATAATTTTCACGTGCATAGTTATTCTTATAAAACTTAAATAATCGTCTATTTAACATCAATATTTCCTATTTATGCACTTCAAATATAAAAAATAAGCTATTAAGATCAAACCTTCAATCCTTACTCATAATTTTCAAAGCTTCAATCCTATTAAACATTAACATCTCTTATGTTTACACATTTGGTAATTGTACCCACTACCATGTAACTAAAATTGAAAAGCTTAAAACCCTACAGAAGGCATATGCTAGTAACTTAACAAGAAGAAAACTCTTTAAATCCTTTGTATTCTGCAGTCGATTTTGTTTTATGCATTTTTATGGACACAGTCGGCTTCCCAACAACCATGATAGGGTCATAGTTAAACTTTTCTAACTTGTAGAACACGTTTTATCAGATGAGTAGATTTGAGTAATAGAGACATTGCACCTTGCCTCATCAAATATATCACTACATTCGGCGAGAAAGTACCTTAAGTTAACAGAAACAAGCTTGATATCGATTTACATTAACTTTTGGAAATCTTGTATTTAGAATTCCACCGTGTTCAAGAATTTCTTAGCATGATTTTACTTCCACATCTTGAACTTTAATTTCCTTTACCCTTAAGCTTGCTAAATTTTCCACGCTTGTATTTTTCGTGCTTGTGTTTGCCATGTTTATATTTTCCATGACCGCAATGACCATGACCATGACTATGTCCCTGCTCGTGATGACCACGACCCATGTATGCTAACCCCCCCAAGCGATCACTCCCATTATGCCACTAGCAGCTCCTTTTTCTCTTTTTGGACTGAAAATATAGAAAGGCAGTCGAATTAAGAAATATGTGAAACATATCTCCATATTGTTCAGTAGATGAAGGAGACACTCCTTTACTTAAAGTATACTCTCCTAACCTTCTAGCCAAATACATGAAAACATTAGGAACTCAAGTAAAATGGACATTTTTTCATACGTCCATTTTGACCACGTTATTTGGCAAGAAAGGAACTGTAGGTTATTTAAGAATCAGAAGAGATCTCAAGTTCAAATTATTGATTTGATCAAGTCTACTGTTCGTCTTAAGCTTCTCACGTGCAAGTTCAAGAGTACGACTAATGTCAAGGCTTTTTGCATCTTTTGAAGTTACCGGATTCGCTCCTCTAGTCTCCTCATTAATGGTTCTTTCATGGATCTCGGGGTTCAGGATTTCTTTTCTAAAATGTTGTTCGTGTATGGTTAAATATTGGAGTGTCACTGGAGAGTTGTACTCTTTTTTCCTTCTCTAGGGTCTTTCCCACCTGGTTTTTCCTAGGAAGGTTTTTTAAAGAGGAAATCTCCTTTGGCTTTCTACAATCCTGATGTTCAGCTTTGAGATAATTTTGGTGATTTGTGCTCCGTTCGGTGGTTTTTTTTCCTATTGGTGTTCTTGTTAGTGTATTATGTATGTTTTAGTTAGTTTTGTGGCATATCACAAACGGCTTAGTGGTTGTTCAAGCGCTTGCTTGAGGTTAATGTGGCATTTCAGCCACATTCCATTGTACTCAAACTTTTTTGTGATTATATATTTTACCAGGGTAATCCTCTATACTCAAAAAAAATGTTGACTAGTTTGAAGGATGAAGGATAGCTTTGTTGAGGATATCCATGTGGCAGGTACCCTTGTTGAGGAGGATATCCTTGTGGATAACCTTGCGAAGGAGGATATCCTTGTGACGGGTAGCCTTATGGAGGAGGATATCCTTGCAGGTATCCTTGTTGTGGATACCTTGTGGGTATTCATGCGAAGGGTACCCTGTTGGTGGATAACCCTTGAGGAGGATTTTCGCCTGGTGGAGTATATCCTCCTGGTGAAGGAGGGCCTGTTGTCGGAGGATATCCTCCTAGTGAGTGAGGCCCCGTGGTTATAGGATATCCTCCAGATGAATAACAATTTCCACCAGCACCTGCACCGCTTCCACCAGATTGATTGGTCATGCCATAGTGCAATTATAAAGCTCTTTGTGACCCGACCAAAATGAAGCTAGACACGAGATCCCTGTTATACAATATCATAAGAAATAAAAGGTTGGTTATCTTATGAAGTTATAACAAATGAGTGATCATCTATACCATATTCATATTTAACTTTCTATGCAAGGTAGAAAACTGATGCAGGCCCAAGTGTTGAAGAACGGGGCATTTTGTTTCTGGAGGCCCAAGATCATGTGAAGAAAGGCCCTTTATTCAAAAGGGCATAACTTGGGCTCAGATAATCCGTTTCAGGCCCACGACCAGCCGTTTCGAAGCTTGGAACGAGAAGAACGCCGTAGTAACCAAACGTAGTTGGGTTACAAGAGTTTTGAGCCTTGAATCATTATATTTTAGGAGTTATTTACATTTTCGTGTTTTTTCGAGAATTTTGGACTTTTGTTTTTAGCATAACTTTCGGCCCGTTTGTATTTTGAGGCCCGTTTCAGTTTTGCTTTCCTATTTAATAACTGTATTGTAACCCTAGCTATTTAGTTCAAGAAATATAAAAAGTCCAATTTTGGCCGTTTGCTAAATTTATCCTAATAATCGGTATTCGTGTGAATCAACGATTGTTGGAAGAATCAATCCTGGTATTCGTGTGAATCAACAGGGTCGATTTGTGTTATCTCGTTTTGTTACACTACATCAAAAACCCACTAATATTTGTTGATGTAAAAATGTATTTGTGGTTGACAAGCAATTAAGGCAGATTTATAGGATCGTTTTTCACTTGTTTTTGAAAATTTAAGTTATTTCGAGTTTCTATTTATAGCAACACTTGGGATGATATTCGGTTCGCATATTAATCACTCTACCCTACCAAAGTACAACAGTAATTATTTAGTAAATTCGAAACAGTGAGTCGATGTAGTATCAGTAGACTGAGAAGGGTCCTGGCCCCCCTACACCTAAGCCTATTAGTGTATTATAGTTTGTAATTCGTGTGTTAGAATAAAAATTGGTTTGGTCCTCCCACAATTTAAAGCCCAAGAAATGGCATGCTCAAGTCCAATTTATTATTTAATTAACATCAGAAGTCAGCTCCCCAATATCTTGTTTCTATAAAAAAACCCTCCTAAATCATCAAGAATCAAGATCAAAAGGTAAAATTTTCGGTAAAAAATTTGTATTTTGTAATTTGAATCGTTCGGCCCTCCCACGAAAAACACTCGTGAAGAATACTAGTAATCTAATGAATCAATCAAGAACAATAAGTGAGATGTGGGTTGGATTGTTAGAGAGAAACTTGGATGGAATGAATGAATGTATTATGGAAATGTGTGTAAACAAATGGAACAACCAACCCTCTCCAATACTAGGAGGGGGTGTATTTATACTACCTAGAGGCCGGCCATGGGCTAGAGTTGGGCCACCCATGGGCCTTGGGCCGGACTAGATTACTAATCTAATCCTTATACTAACTACGAGCTAAGACTATTACAACTTTGGAAGTGACCGACACTTTTCGTGTTTCCAACAATCTCCCCCTAAGGGAGGTCACTCCAACTTACAAACTTTTAAGCCTAGCATACTATGCTTTATTCCTAGTCTTTAGCTCGTACTCATGACTTTCTCTTGTGAATATGTTGTTATGATCATTGACTTCTTGGATTGAGCTTGTTCCTTGAACTTGTATTTGACATAGTGATCTTGAGCATCTTGCTGATCCTTTCCCCTAAGCATGCGATGAATTATACAGTCTCTATTAAATCATAGATCACAAGTCCATTGACTTTTGAAGAACAATTGTTAGGACACAATCACATAATAAATATTTGTTAATCCACAGAAGAAACAAATGTAAAAGCCTTTACTTTCTCATAGAACAAAATACAACTTTCAGTGCAGAAGCTACGAGTGACTACCATAACATTATTGTTCAAAACCCAGCCCTAGTAAATCATCTGCTGATCCTTTCCTCTGTGCATGCATGAATATACAGTATCTATAAACATGGATCACAAGGGTTAGGACTCAATCACTAATCAAATATTCTGTTAAATCTCAGCTGTTGATGTAGCATGTCTCAGGTGTATAATCACCAATGCGTGTGATCATCTTCAGGGGTTTGGGGAGGGAGAGGCTTCCAATCAGGTTTCTCATCCTAATACATGTCATAATATATGTGACATGGAGTGTGACTGTCCACGCAACACCAAATTTAAACATATCATTTCACTTGGTTCCTGAACTTGTCCTTTGCCTGATCAGATAAAATTGTTCAATGATTTACAGTGCCATGATGAGTAAAAGTTCATTCCAAGTGGCCAGCTAATAGTAGCATATGATCTAAAAGACAATATGTATATGACTTTCATGCATCCAATGAGCGGGTCCGTAATTGGTACATTTTAAACACAAGTCAAACAGGTTGGGTTGGATTAGGTTGACCCATTAACTTTTTGTCTCTTCTTTTAATTGTTTCCAAATAGATATAAATTATTAGATTGTGATTATAAAATCAATTATTACAATAACGAACCAATTTCATAACAAACTTTTTAAAAAGTCCTAATAAATGATTATCTCATGGCTACTTATAACCTGCTCAACCGCTTTCTCTGTTACTCTAAGTTTTAAAAATTGACCCACTATGCCTAAAAATGAAAATCCTGAACGAGTTATTCCTGTCCCAGACTAAATGCAAATTTTCTTTGATGTCTACATATTAGCTTTGTATCAAAATTCAAAATAGCAACTATCTGCATATATTAGGAGTAAAAGTCTATTCAAAAAAATGTATCCAAGAGAATTCATATTCTTAAAAAAATTCTAGAAAATTTCACGGTTTTAAATATGAAACAAACTACGACATTCTCCTACGAAAAAGATAAAACTGAATCTTTCACTGTATATGTCCATGGATTTGGCGTCGTATAATCTAAACATCTTTTATACTGCTAATAACGATATAGTAGCATCTAGTGAACCCAAATTAGTACTCCATATCAGTGTATCATCATATTTCTAATAATGGAAAACTATTAGCAAAAAAAAGCCTTATCAAAAAAATGTATATATCATGATTTGCGTAAGAAACTAAAAGAAAAGAGGGATTGCATGCCTTGTCAGTGAACCCCAAGGAAAGCATCTTGCATTGATGAAAACTAGATAACTTTGACATCCTTTAACGGAAAGAATACCTCTTTCAACTGTTCAACATCAAACAAATTGGTCACAAAGAGGCTCATACTTGTAGCGAGCAAACATCATAAAAAGTAATGTATTAAACTAATCATTAGTTTACTATACCACATTAGCAGAAAGTGGCCTTTGGGGCAGACTTGGTTTTGGTTCTGGGTCAACTATCTGTTTGTTTCGCTTGGTTTCACCAATGGATAGTAGCCCTCTAGGAGATGAGGAAGCCACTGAGCCAGAGAAAGTGAGTGCACTCCTGGCTTCTCGAAAGTCTATGTCGAAAGTCTAAGAAACATAATTATAAATCTTAAGATAGGATGCCTTATTGGTGGTACTTGTATATGACCTGTTTTAGCAGGTGCATTGATTTATAGCTGTGTGTACACTGAATATTCGGAGAGTGTCTTTAGTGAAAGATGATGACAAAGACATGAAATTAGTGTCTTCTTGTCAGGATAGCACCATAAGCCGGAATGGCAGGGAATGATTGATGAAAGTTCATCCTTAGGGATGATGAAAGATAGTATTAATAAACTTGCTGAGTGAGTCAAGAATAAAATACCTGGGATACATACAGTATGACTTAAGTTTCTGACTAGAAGTGAGATTGCACTCTGCTAAGAGGCTATGTTAGCCTAGATAAGTAAAAGGGCTAAATTGATTAGTTTGAACATGAGTATAGGGTGTTTGAGAATTGAGATTGCTTATTTAAATGCTTGTCTGCTTATAAAGATAAGTAGGAGTTAAGACAATAGATTGTGAGGGGGGGGGAGTTCTAGAAGGAGTTAAGCCTCGCGAAGGTGTTGTACGGGCGGATGGGGTGGATGGTCTTGCAGTTGTTGATGAGCGGTTAGCTAGGGTGGATTGTCTTATGTAAAGAGGAAACTATGTTTAGAATGTTAGTGTTTCTCCTCAAATAGCTTGTATATTGAGAGGGGGGGTTTTAGAAGGAGTTAAGCCTCGCGAAGGTGTTGTATGGGCATATGGGGGGTGGATGGGTCTTGCAGTTGTTATCGAGCGGCTAGCAAGGTAGATTGGATCTTAGTAAGAGAAACTGAAGCAGAACTATGTATAGAATGTTATGTAATTTCCTCCTCGAAATAGCTTGTATATTGAGGGGCGGTAGAAATGGACGGACGTGTCACTGAACTTTAAGCTACAGAAAGCTACAATTTAGATACAGAACTAAGTTTAAACTTTGTACAAGGATCTCGAAACAATCATCAAAAGAAAGACATGTTGTATCAGAAAACGCACCCTTAAAGACTTGTTTATAGAGCTTGATCTAACCGAAGACCTGCTTCTTACAGTAACTGATGATAGCATGGCAGATAATAGTAACTGTTTTCCAAATAGATCAACTAGAATCAGTTGTTGAAGATCATTTTAAGTAGATGGTTGTCAATGTGATTCAACGGCTAACATAGTACAATTGAGTTGATCATTTGCCCAATGAATAAGAGGCAACTAAATATAATCCAGTTACACTCAAGAAAAACGCCTATATGTAACTATGTGATTCATTTCCTTACATGAAATAATTATGACAACCATGGTACATATATAGAGATACCCCATGTAGACAACAAATATAAAGCCACCGATCATCTAAATGATCATCCAAATACTTGAATAAGCATGGATCAACATTGACCTATACTTATTTTGATCATTTACGAGCAACTATTTTCCATTTGGTTGTCCTGCATCTGCTGGAATATGGGTTTTAACAGATAATAAGTTCATCGAACCACAACTCTCTACTACAACAACTTTCTAATAAAATTTTTTGTCTTATAAGTGGGTGTTTGGCTTAATTATTTTTTGTCATATCCTTTTTGCTGTCATATGTGAATTTGAGTCACCAAAGTTGATAAGCATTGGTTGGGCCCATTTTTGTTGTAGAGATACCATGTAATACAATATATATGTACTAAGAAGAACATGTAAATGACCATCATTAAGGGAGTTATATTATCAAGTTGGTCTTTTTTATATAAAAGATGCATTAAGAAAATGACGAGGGAACATGTGGATGGGCACCATTCATATATAAGAAAAGATGATAAATGCAAGGTATAGTAGGAATTTGACACGTAAGGCTTTTCACATGTGGTGGGCACCAGTTCATATCTAGAAGAAGATGTATAAGGACGCAAGTATAGTAGGAAATGATCGACAAGTAGGCGTTTTATTAAATGTTACAATGAGTTAGTACTTCATTTCATCCGTTTTTATAAGCTGTACACGTTTAATGCCATCAACATTGATGAAATGAAACACTTTAACTAAGTTTAACGACTAAATTGATACCATATTCGTCCTTTTTTATTTGCTCATTTGTGGTATGACGCGATAACCCCAATCACCCGACCTGACATAACCCGACCCGACTACCACCCGAACCCGATAACCCGATTGCTTATCGGGTCGGGTTGTGGGTGAGTTTTTAAAAATCAAAACAGGCGCAACCCGACCCGACATGACCCGGTAACCCGACCCTATAACACCCCTGATATTTGCTATAAAACCTCATGTTTTAGGTCACTGTATGACATTATGTAATTCACAATTTATTTTTAGGGTTTTACGCGTTTGCTCTTAAACCGTAAACGTTAAGTTAAATCGCGTAAACTAAAAATGATCATTCAATGTAAACGGGCATTAAACGATTAAATGTTTACATCAAGCAAGTGTTATATGATTATTATGAGGATAATTAATAACTTTGTTCATCTTATTTTTGTTGGCTACGTAAAATGCTTACGTTTCACGATAAAACGCGTTTCGGCATTCCCGGAAGCACCAAAACCTAACTACGCTTAAACGAATACCCACGATTATACCCAATACCCAAAATAATCAATATAACATCACATATATGTATATGTGGCCGGATTTCAAGGGATAGGACCAAGAATTAACTTGTTTGCATGACTACTCTCCATAATATCTAGATATTATGAATATCAAGGGAACCAACTCTTACACCATGATCCACTTGGCTAATTAACCTTGTGCAAGGGTTAGAAAGTGACCATGGTTAGGTTAATAAGATATTTTCACTATAAATAGCATGCATGCACTCTTCCTTTCTTAAACACTTAACAAAAATCACAAAAACTCTTCTCTTGTCTCCTTAATAGCTCACGGCTCAAAACCCTCCCCAAACTAAATCCATTGCTTGATTTTCTATCATTATACAAGCATACTCACATCATATCACATGTCATATGGATGATAATATTATGTTAAAACGAATGTATAAGTGTTTTAACATGTTGGTTAAGTATAAACATGTTTAAGTGTAAATTAGGGTTTCTAAAAATTAACTTATGAATTACAAATGAAAATGGTAAAATAACATGTTAATGTTGTTATCTTGGACTCACATGAGCAAAGTTTGAACTAATGAATTTAATATATGTAAGACATAAGATATAATTGTTGTAAAGTAGTTGTAACTAAGTGTTGAATCTAAATGGTATAAAAATCATGCTTAAAACATGTCTAAATCACAAAACCTCAAACTTTCTGTTTTGGTTCGATTTTGAAAGCACTCTGGTTGCGGTAAAACAAATTTAATATACGTATATAGTATAACTCTCGTAAGAATTCTTTCCAAAATACTTCTCAACCAA